>WNWK01005421.1:0-121235 GCA_009830355.1 Cherax destructor
AGACAGCAACACCCGGGGAGGTACTACAGTCCTGTGGTAGTAGGTTGGTAGACAGCAACCGCCCAGGGAGGTACTACCGTCCTGTGGTAGTAGGTTGGTAGACAGCAACCACCCAGGGAGGTACTACCGTCCTGTGGTAGTAGGTTGGTAGACAGCAACCGCCCAGGGAGGTACTACTGTCCTGTGGTAGTAGGTTGGTAGACAGCAACCACCCAGGAAGGTACTACCGTCCTGTGGTAGTAGGTTGGTAGACAGCAACCGCCCAGGGAGGTACTACCGTCCTGTGGTAGTAGGTTGGTAGACAGCAACCACCCAGGGAGGTACTACCGTCCTGTGGTAGTAGGTTGGTAGACAGCAACCACCCAGGGAGGTACTACCGTCCTGTGGTAGTAGGTTGGTAGACAGCAACCGCCCAGGGAGGTACTACCGTCCTGTGGTAGTAGGTTGGTAGACAGCAACCACCCAGGGAGGTACTACCGTCCTGTGGTAGTAGGTTGGTAGACAGCAACCACCCAGGGAGGTACTACCGTCCTGTGGTAGTAGGTTGGTAGACAGCAACCGCCCAGGGAGGTACTACCGTCCTGTGGTAGTAGGTTGGTAGACAGCAACCACCCAGGGAGGTACTACCGTCCTGTGGTAGTAGGTTGGAGACAGCAACCACCCAGGGAGGTACTACCGTCCTGTGGTAGTAGGTTGGTAGACAGCAACGCCCAGGAGGTACTACCGTCCTGTGGTAGTAGGTTGGTAGACAGTAACCACCCAGGAGGTACTACCGTCCTGTGGTAGTAGGTTGGTAGACAGCAACCACCCAGGAGGTACTACCGTCCTGTGGTAGTAGGTTGGTAGACAGCAACCGCCCAGGAGGTACTACCGTCCTGTGGTAGTAGGTTGGTAGACAGCAACCACCCAGGAGGTACTACCGTCCTGTGGTAGTAGGTTGGTAGACAGCAACCACCCAGGGAGGTACTACCGTCCTGTGGTAGTAGGTTGGTAGACAGCAACCGCCCAGGGAGGTACTACCGTCCTGTGGTAGTAGGTTGGTAGACAGCAACCACCCAGGGAGGTACTACCGTCCTGTGGTAGTAGGTTGGTAGACAGCAACCACCCAGGGAGGTACTACCGTCCTGTGGTAGTAGGTTGGTAGACAGCAACCACCCAGGGAGGTGCTACCGTCCTGCCAAGTGAGTGTAAAAAGGAAGCCTGTATTTTGTTTTACATGATGGTAGGATTGCTGGTGTCTTTTTTCTGTCTCATAAACATGGAAGATTTCAGGTATGTCTTGCTACTTCTACTTACACTTAGGTCACACTACACAAACATGTACACGTTTATGTATACACACTCATCTGTGTTTACTTTGATTTTATCTTAATTGTTCTTATTCTTATTGCTTTTCCTTTCATATCCATGGGGAAGTGGAATAAGAATCTTTCCTCCGTAAGCCATGCGTGTTGTAAAAGTCAACTAAAATGCCGGGAACACTGGGCTAGTAACCCCTTTTCCTGTATAGCTTACTAAAAAGAAAAAGAAGAGAACCGTCAAAGTGGGATGTTTGAATGTGCGTGGATGTTGTGGGAATGATGAGAAAGAGATGATTGCGGATGTTATGAATGAAAAGAAGCTGGATGTCCTGGCTTTAAGTGAAACAAGGCTGAAGAGGGTCGGAGAGTTTAAGTAGGGAGAAATAAATGGGATTAGGTCAGGGGTTTCAAATAGAGTTAGACCTAAAGAAGGGGTAGCAATAATGTTGAAGGATAAGTTATGGCAGGAAAAGAGTTAATATAAATGTATAAATTCAAGGATTATGTGGAGTAATACAAGGGATGGATGTGAAAAGTGGGTTATAGTAAGTGTTTATGCACCTGGAGAAGAGAGAAGTGTAGAGGAGAGAGAGAGAGATTTTGGAAAATGTTGAGTGAGTGTGTGGTGAGTTTTGAAACAAGTGAGAGAGTACTTGTGGTTGGGGATCTCAATGCTAAAGTGGGTAAAAATGTTGTGGAGGGAGTAGTAGGTAAATTTGGGGTGCCAGGGGTAAATGAAAATGGGGAGCCTTTAATTGAACTATGTGTAGAAAGAGGTTTGGTAATAAGTAATACATATTTTATGAAAAAGTGGATAAATAAGTATACAAAATATGATATTGCATGTAATGAAAGTAGTTTCTTAGATTATGTATTGGTGGGTAAAAGGCTGATGGGTAGGCTTCAGGATGTACATGTGTATAGATGGGCAACGGATATATCTATCATTATTTAGTTGTAGCTACAGTTAGAGTAAGAGGTAGATGGGACAAAAGGAAAATGGCAACAGCAAGTAAGAGAGAGGTGAAAGTGTATAAACTAAGGAAGGAGGAAATTAAGGTGAGATATAAGCAACTATTGGCAGAAATGTGGGCTAATGCAAATATGAGTAGTGGGGGAGGGGGGAGGGGTTGAAGAGGGATGGGATAGTTTTAAAAATGCAGTATTAGAATGTGGGGCAGACGTTTGTGGCTATAGGAGGGTGGGTGCAGGAGGAAAGAGGAGTGACTGGTGGAATGATGAAGTAAAGGGTGTGATAAAAGAGAAAAAGGTAGCTTGTGAGAGGTTTTTACAAAACAGAAGTGTTATAAGAAGAACAGAGTACAGTATATGGAGAGTAAAAGGAAGGTGAAGAGAGTGGTGAGTGAGTGCAAAAGGAGAGCAGATGAAAGAGTGGGAGAGGCACTGTCAAGAAATTTTGCTGAAAATAAGAAAAAAATTTGGAGTGAGAATGGATTTGTCAGTTGAAAACAGAGTAGGAGAGTTAGTAGATGGGGAGCTGGAGGTATTGGGTAGATGGCGATAATATTTTGAGGAACTTTTAATGATGAAGAAAGGGAGGCGGTAATTTCATGCACTGGCCAGGGAGGTATAACATCTTTTAGGAGTGAAGAAGAGCAAGATGTGTGTGTGGGGGAGGTGCGTGAGGCATTACGTAGAATGAAAGGGGATAAAGCAGTGGATGAAGTGAATGTTTTCAGATATTTGGGAGTTGACATGTCAGCGGATGAGTTTATGAAGGATAAGGTTAACCATAGAATTGATGAAGAAAAAAAGGTGAGGGGTGCGTTGAGGTATCTGTGGAGACAAAAAACGTTATCCATGGAGACAAAGAAGGGAATGTATGAAAGTATAGTTGTACCAACACTCTTATATGGGTGTGAAGCATGGGTTGTAAATGCTGCAGCGAGGAGGCAGGTGGAGGCAGTGGAGATGTCCTGTCTAATGGCAATGTGTGGTGTAAATATTTTACAGAGAATTCGGAGTTTGGAAATTAGGAGGAGGAGTGGAGTTACTAAAAGTATTAGTCAGAGGGCTGAAGAGGGGTTGTTGAGGTGGTTTGGTCATTTAGAGAGAATGGATCAATGTAGAATGACTTGGAGAGCGTATAAATCTGTAGAGGAAGGAAGGCGGGGTAGGAGTCGTCCTCGAAAAGGTTTTAGGGAGGGGGTAAAGGAGGTTTTGTGGGTGATGGGCTTGGACTTCCAGCAAGCATGCGTGAGCGTGTTAGATAGGAGTGAATGGAGACGAATGGTTTTTGGGACAAGACGAGCTGTTGAAGTGTGAGCAGGGTAATATTTTGTGATGGGAAGTACAATGCCTGCACTTTTAAAGGAGGGGTTTCTGATATTGGCAGTTTGGAGGGACTTCAAAGCTGTCGTATCTGAGCGCCTCTGCAAAGACAGTGATTATGTATGAGAGAGGCGAGTGTTGAATGATGATGAAAGTATTTTGTTTTTGGGTCACCCTGCCTC
Source organism: Cherax destructor (assembly GCA_009830355.1). Taxonomy (NCBI): domain Eukaryota; kingdom Metazoa; phylum Arthropoda; class Malacostraca; order Decapoda; family Parastacidae; genus Cherax; species Cherax destructor. Next base: position 3,776 of record WNWK01005421.1, read on the forward strand.
GGTGGGAGACGGCCGACTTGTTGAAAAAAAAAAAAAAAAAAAAAAAAAATATATATATATATATATATATATATATATATATATATATATATATATATATATATATATATATGTATGTATATATATATATATATATATATATATAATATATATATATATATATATATATATATATATATATATATATATATATATATATATATATATATACATACATGTAAATATTTTCATATTTTTTAATGTTTACATTTGGTTATGTGTTGAAATTATTAAGCTTCGCTCATCAGAAACGAGATTTTGTTTACTAATCTTTAGTACATATCTATTTCAGACTAGTCATATGTATTGTTTTGTTAATACTTACGAAGAGGGAGGTTGAATTATGCTTCATGATGGTTTTATTATATTACTTGTAGCAGTTACCAAGCAGGAGGATGAGGGTACAAAGTCTAGTGATGGCTCCTGCAGACACAACTTTCTTGGGATGGTGAGAGCAACTTGTGTTACGTCTGGCACCTAGAGCACTTGTAGGTGTTAACACTGTCGCTCAGTTTGTGTCCAAGATAAGTGTCACGTGTCGTTTATATAGCTGGCACTGTGAAGCGCAGCTGTATATTCCGTCTTGAGTGAGAGGTTTATTAGGTATCCCCCTAAAGGGAACACCAATAGTGATTATTGGGTTCTTTTTCCTCCAAAGTTTCCTTGTGAAAAATTTGGGAACGTAAATTGTGATCAGCTTTGAACTTTCAACAATGACTTATCTTAAGGGAAGGTTCGGATTGGTTGGGTTTTGTAGGTGTCAATTTGCCACTTTTATACATCTGAATATAGCAACTATGTGACTGTGATAACTTAAGAATGATTGTTCTTTAAGCTATGAGGTCCGACAAGGGAGGTGTGAGAGTATGTACCCGGCTGTAGTGTCGGGAACAAATAGGAAGCGTGTCTGCGTCGCGCTCAGCAGACGGAGGATCAAGTCTACACCACGTCTGAATGACCCACATGGGTTTAGCACTCATCATGAATTAAAAAAACAATAACGAATGTTCTAAGTGACTTTAACTTCAACGTTGGTGTATCGTAGTTAAAGGAAGGTTTGAATTGCTACTGGGTTTCTGCGTTCTAATCTGCTAACTTTAGTGAAGAAATAGAGATATTTTTCTGTGAGATTACATGGAATTTCCTCTTCTGAATAGATTTACACTTTGAATGTTAGTACACTTCATCCGAAGAAAAAATAATTATAATTATCCCAAACAGTTACAGTGATAATATATATTTTTTCATTTAAGTTAATGTAAAAATTAATAATTTTGTACAAACAGAATCTTAGAAAACTTACATAACCTTATTATAACAAGCGCAATTTAATTTAGCCTAAGCTATCTAAAATATATTTAGTTAACTTAGGCTATATGTATACATATGTACGTATATATGAAATATAAGTTGTTTATGAATGGTATACAATACCGAGAAGATGAAATTAGACACATGTGCAACATCTGGGTGTCTTAATTGTAGACGTTTCACCCTCCAGTGACTTTATCAGTACAGATTCTAGGACAAAACTTGAAGACAGTAGAACCATATACAAAAGATGAGGTAATCAGTCCCTCGGCCTTGGAGTTGGTGCTAACAACACTTACTCCTCAGCTTTTGTATATAGTTCTACTGTCTTCAAGTTATATCCTAGAATCTGTACTGATAAAGCCACTGGATGGCGAAACGTCTACAATAAAGATACCCAGATGTTGCACATGTGTCTAATTTTCATATGAAATATAATTACAGATGTAGAGGATATCAAGTATATGGAATAACTCATTGAAAAGTCAAAGATCCACTTCCCGATAAGTGAAGTTTTCTCAGAGTAAAACTTTCCTCTGATACACAGACGCAACTCACGTAAAAAACTGAAACTTATGACAACGTTCATCTCTTCTCCTTATCTCTTTTCCTTAAATCTTCACCTATTCTATATTTTCATTGCCTTTCGTGTCTTCTGCTTTTGGTGGATTCTGCCCTATGAGTGTTTCTTTGTCCCACAATTGATTTTGTCCTACCCCCATGGGCCAGTAGCTCTCCTGCAGTGCTCCTCTGTTCTTATATACCACCGTCACTATCATTATTATTGCTGTTTCTTTGCTAACACTCTGCCCCCAAATACTATGAAATATATATTTTTTGTTAGGTTCAGAATGATTTTTGCGATATCATTGCATACACAAATTTTCGCTTGCCTTATTCGGCAAGAAGCCAAAATTACAAGTTTTACCTATACGGCACGAGACATATGTATGTATATATTGGGTCACCCTGCCTCGGTGGGAGGCAGGGTGACCCAAAAAGAAAGAAAATTCCCAAAAAGAAAATACTTTTATCATCATTCAACACTTTCACCTCTCTCATGCAAAATCACTGTCTTTGCAGAGGCGCTCAGATACGACAGCTTAGAAGTCCCTCCAAACTGCCAATATCCCAAACCCCTCCTTTAAATTTCAGGCATTGTACTTCCCATTTCCAGGACTCAAGTCCGGCTAACCGGTTTCCTTGAGTCCCTTCACTAAATATTACCCTGCTCGCACTCCAACAGCTCGTCAGGTCCCAAAAACCATTATTCTCCATTTACTCCTATCTAACACGCTCACGTATGCTTGCTGGAAGTCCAAGCCCCTCGCCCACAGAACCTCCTTTACCCTTTCCCTCCAACCTTTTCGAGGACGACCCCTACCCCGCCTTCCTTCCCCTACAGATTTACACGTATGAGATTGGTCCATTCTCTCTAAATGACCAAACCACCTCATCAACCCCTCTTCAGCCCTCTGACTAATACTTTTAGTAACTCCTCATCTCTTCCTAATTTCCACACTCCGAATTTTCTGCATAATATTTACACCACACATTGCCCTTAGACAGGACATCTCCACTGCCTCCAGCCTCCTCCTCGCTGCAGCATTTGCAACCCATGCTTCACACACATATAAGAGTGTTGGTACCACTATACTTTCATACATTCCCTTCTTTGCCTCCATGGATAACGTTTTTTGTCTCCACAGATACCTCAACGCACCACTCACCTTTTTTCCTTCATCATTTCTATGGTTAACCTCATCCTTCATAAACCCATCCGCTGACACGTCAACTCCCAAATATCTGAAAACATTTACTTCTTCCATAATCCCTCTCTCCAATGTGATATCCAATTTTTCTTTATCTAAATCGTTTGATACCCTTATCACCTTACTCTTATCTATGTTCACTTTCACCTTTCTACCTTTACACACCCTTCCAAACTCGTCCACTAACCTTTGCAACTTTTCTTTAGAATCTCCCATAAGCACAGTATCATCAGCAAAAAGTAACTGTGTCGACTCCCATTTTGTACTTGATTCCCCATAATTTAATCCCACCCCTCTCCCCAACACCCTATCCTCATAAAAACTTCACAGCATTAAGTAACTTACTACCTATTCCATACACTTCCAACATCTGCCACATTGCTCTCCTATCCACTCTATCATATGCCTTTTCTAAATCCATAAATGCAATGAAAACTTCCCTACCTTTATCTAAAAGCTGTTCACATATATGCTTCAATGTAAACACTTGATCTACACATCCCCTACCCACTCTAAAGCCTCCTTGCTCATCTGCAATCCTACTCTCTGTCTTACCTCTAATTCTTTCAATAGTAACCCTTCCGTACACTTTACCTGGTATACTCAGTAAACTTATTCCCCTATAATTTTTACAATCTCTTTTGTTCCCCTTTCCTTTATATAAAGGAACTATACACTCTCTCTGCCAATCCTTAGGTACCTTTCCCTCTTTCATACATTTATTAAAGAAAAATACCAACCACTCTTAACACTATATCTTCCCCTACTTTTAAAATTTCTGTCATGATCCCGTCAGTTCCACTGCTTTACCCCCTTTCATTCTACGTAATGACTCACGCACCTTTCCCACTCTCACATCTGGCTCTTCTTCACTCCTAAAAGATGTCATACCTCCCTGGCCAGTGCATGAAATTTCCTCCTCCCTTTCGTGCGATAAAATTAATGAATTCAGAGACAACTCACTCAGAAATGTTCAAGATATGTCAAAGTATTTTATCCACAGTGGTATATTACAGACCATTCTGGAAAAATACCCTGACTTTGCTCCCTGTAAATAAAGCATTGCCACATGTGTGTGTGTGTGCGTGTGTGTGTGTGTGTGTTAGTTAGTTAGTTAGTTACCATTTTGTCCTAGGCACATGTCAATTAGACACTAGGCCTGTTGTATATGTGTGTGTGTATGTGTATGTAAGGAAACACTTCGAAATGTTTCTGCCCCACCGGGAATTGAACCCGGCCCCTCCGTGCGTGAAGTGTGTGTGTGTGTGTGTGTGTGTGTGTGTGTGTGTGTTGTGTGTATTAGTTACCATTTTATCCTATGCACATGTCGATTGAAAACTGGGCCTGTTGTATGTGTGTGTTTGTGTGTGTGTGTGTGTGTATATATGTGTGTGTGTATGTGTACTCACCTAATTGTGGTTGCAGGGGTCGAGACTCAGCTCCTGGCCCTGCCTCTTCGCTGTCCGCTACTGGGTCTCTGCTCTCCCTGCTCCATGAGCTTTATCATACCTTGTCTTAAAACTATGTATGGTTCCCGCCTCCACTATATCGTGTGTGTGTATGTGTATGTGTATGTGTGTGTGTATATGTATGTGTGTATGTATGTGTGTGTGTGTGTGACCCAACAATTAAAATTTGCACCAAGAACTCATTACAGTTGTGACCGGGTGTAGACTAGTGAATTGTTCATTACTTTATAATTTGTTCATGATTGTAACCATGTATAAACGTAAGTAAGTAAATTTACTTACATGATTCATTACCTTTGTAACTTGTGAGTTCATTACCTTTGTAACTTGTGAGTTCATTACCTTTGTAACTTGTGAGTTCATTACCTTTGTAACTTGTGAGTTCATTACCTTTGTAACTTGTGAGTTCATTACCTTTGTAACTTGTGAGTTCATTACCTTTGTAACTTGTGAGTTCATTACCTTTGTAACTTGTGAGTTCATTACCTTTGTAACTTGTGAGTTCATTACCTTTGTAACTTGTTAGTTCATTACCTTTGTAACTTGCTCAGCTATCAAAACTTTGGGGTCCAGTCCCTGGACCCATTATGTACCTCTGTAATCTTTTGACTACCTCCCACAGGATGGGTATGGGGTGCATAATAATGATATCAAACTAGAAACAACCTTTCTTCATCGACATTTAAAAGTTCCTCAAAATATTCCCGCCATTTACCCAATACCTCCAGCTCCCCATCTACTAACTCCTCTACTCTGGTTTTAACTGACAAATCCATTCGTTCCCTAGGCTTTCTTAACTTGTTTATCTCACTCCAAAATTTTTTCTTATTTTCAGCAAAATTTGTTGACAGTGCCTCCCATTCTTTCATCTGCTCTCCTTTTGCACTCTCTCACAACTCTTCACCTTTCTTTTACTCTCCATATACTCTGCTCTTCTTATAACACTTCTGTTTTATAAAAACCTCTTATGAGCTACCATTTTCATCATTCCACCAGTCACTCCTCTTTCCTCCTGCACCCACCCTCCTATAGCCACAAACTTCTGCCCCAGATTCTAATACTGCATTTTTAAAACTATCCTAACTCTTCAACCCCCCCCCACTACTCATACTTGCACTATCCCACCTTTCTGCCAATAGTTGCTTATATCTCACCCTAACTTCCTCCTCCCTTAGTTTATACACTTTTACCTCTCTCTTACTTGCTGTTGCTATTTTCCTTTTGTCCCATCTACCTTTTACTCTAACTGTAGCTACAACTAAATAATGATCCGATATATCCGTTGCCCGTCTATAAACATGTACATCCTGAAGCCTACCCATCAAACTTTTATCCACCAATACATAATCTTAGAAACTACTTTCATTATGTGCTATATCATACCTTGTATACTTATTTATCCTCTTTTTCGTAAAATATGTATTACTTATTACCAAACCTCTTTCTACACATAGTTCAATTAATGGCACCCATTTACATTTACCCCTGGCACCCCAAATTTACCTACTACTCCCTCCACAACATTTTTACCCACTTTAGCATTAAGATCCCCAACCACAAGTACTCTCTCACTTGTTTCAAAACTCACCACACACTCACTCAACATTTTCCAAAATATCTCTCTCTCTCCTCTAAACTTCTCTCTTCTCCAGGTGCATAAACACTTACTATAACCCACTTTTCATATATATATATATATATATATATATATATATATATATATATATATATATATATATATATATGCATACATGTATGTGGCTGATATAGTGAAGAAATCTCCTTAAGCTGACCAATGTTAACGATATTTCTGTTCTTTAAACACCAGTTTTCCTTTTTCCCTGAAAACGATAAAAATATAATATATTTAATTTTATGATTTTGCTCCTTACTAACCCTTACAACCTCATTAGTCATATTTTTAGTGCTTTACTTTCCCCAGCGAGTTTCTGTCTTTTATGACTTAACGAATATACACATTGATTTTATGACGTACGGGATGACAACATTTCTTAATGACCATGGTGTAAAAAGAATCGCATGTTTTATATAAATTTAGTTACGTCCACAGGTGTGGCACTCAGAGACGCATCTTTATCACTAATATTATTGCCTCTCATATATATATATATATATATATGTCGTGCTGAATAGGTAAGACTTACGATTTGGGCTTAAATAGCAACGCTCTTCTTGCCATATAAGACAAGCGAAAATTTGTGTATGCCATAATTTCGCAAAAATAATTCTGAACCTAACGAAAAAAATATATTTCATTGTGTTTGTTTATTATTAAATTATTGTAAACTTAATTAAAATATATTTAATTGGATTAAGCTAAATGAATTGCGCTTGTTATAATAAGGTTAGGTAAGTTTTCTAAGGTTCTTTTGGTACAAAATTATTAATTTTTACAATAACATAAATGAAAAAATATATATTAAATGTATAAGAGAAAATTTTAGAAAGGGCTTAATTTTAACTTAGTTCTTGCTAATTGACCAATTTTACCTATTCGCACGATATATATATATATATATATATATATATATATATATATATATATATATATATATATATATATATATATATATATATATATATATATATATATATATATATATATATATGTTTAGAATTCGCAGAACGGGGAAATATTCACAAACAATAATCTCAGGCCGAAGGAGATTCGAACCTACGAACCTTGGAACAAGGTACGCAGTGCTCTACCTCTGATACCTTGGCGCCCAGCTAGTGCTAGACGTTTTGGTCCAAGGCAGCCAGCTTTCAGGCAAGTTACTTTCAGCTTTTCATCTCATCCCCTTCATGCATCGACCGACGAGAGATTTTTACAATGTTTAGAATTCGCAGAACAGGCGAAATATTCACAAATACTTCATGTGCAACATCAGCACTGAGATGAGCCTGGATTTAGCTATCATTGCCGTGTGGCTGCTACTGCTGAATACGTGTTTGGAGAAGTGCCAAGAGGCATCCCCTTACCTTAAACAGGAATCTCCAAAAGGCTAGCCTGTAGGCGGGTGGAGGAAGTCCAGTGTTTGGCTTCGTTTAGAAAGGAGGTTGATACAGAGAAGAAATGTTGTCGTCAGGAAGAGTGGGCTCCAGAACCCAGTGGTTCTTGATCATTTGCTGAACATTTAGCTGCTTTTGAGTGAGCCCGTAAGCTAGTTAGGGAACCTCCATTACTTGCCGATAAAAATTGTGTCAAATTTGTCGGATGTGAGAATAATACAAGATGAGTTACAACTTCTTAAATCATTGAGTCAAGAAAAGGCTGTGGGCCCAGACCAAGTGAGCTCAGGAGACATGGTGAGCCCAAGACTGCTAAATAGATATACTTATCAGCTAGTACTGCCTCTGACGTGCATCTCTCAGCTTTGTTTACCATAGAGTAAATGTCTTCTTTGTGAGAAAAGGCAAATGTAGTCCCTGAACACAAAAAGGGAGAACCGAACGATAATCGGCAATTAATACATAATCGGATGAATTAATTATATTTAGTATATATTTGCACATTCAGTGCCTCAAGGAAGCCCAAGCGTCCTTATACCCTTCATATTTTTAATTGAAATATAATTCGTCCCTTACGTCATGTTATTCACGTATTGAAGATATAGCAGCGGCTGTAGTACTGATCCCTGTGGGATCAGAACTAGAGCACCCATTCCAACACCTCTTCCAGGACCATCACTCACTGTTTCTTTCCTGCCAGGTATATCCTGTGTCTAACCTACACCCAGCTTGGATAGATCTGCCTTTTCAGCAGAGCCTTCAACACTGGATAGATGTGGGTGGCTTTACTGTTATGTATAAGACTGATGCCCTCAAAGTACTACACTTGGCTACTCTTTGTGGCCAGTTTCTCATATACAAGACGGGCAATAAGCAGCAGTCACACTCTGGCTGTATCCTTCTAAAGAACATCACCTCGTGTGCGATCAATCCTAGAATACATACCATACTGAAATAACGTAACCTGACTATATGAAATCTCTGGCCCACAGCTGGCCACAACTTGATAACTATAAAGACATTAATGATGTTAGGACACACTTTTAAATGAGTTTACGTGGGTAACAGCACTTAGAGGATAAGCAAAGGTGGAAATCTTAGCTTAATCTTGTAACAAGATTGTGTGAAAAAATGAGAGAGAGTGTGTATGTATGTCTGTGTGTGTAAAACCACCTATTTGTAATTACATATTTATAGCTGCAGGAACAGAGCTATATTTGTGGTGTTCTATCTTCAATAATTGAAATTTCTCTTCATTGAACCTCATATTGTTTTCTGCGGTTCATTTATAGATTTGGTTGACGTCCGCCTGGAGTCTTGCAGTGTCTTCGATGCAGGACACTGTCATGCAAACTCAGGTGTCATCTTTTAAAACTTCTATTCCATTAATCTAATTCTCCCTTTGCCAAGAAAAATTTTCTAGTATCTTTTCGGATCCGCATTTTTTTCTCAATTGTGGCTTCATGTTATTCGTGATGCAAGTGCATTATAATCCTCTTTCATGACTTGATATGACCTGACTCATGGTTATCAAGTCTCCCTTCCTCCTATTACCCAACTTGGCCAACTTTACTGCTTTCAAACTTTCGTCATTACTCGTATTTTTAACTCTGGTAACCATTTTGTAGTTCATCTCTGGTAACCATTTTGTAGCTCATCTCTGGTAACCATTTTGTAGCTCATCTCTGGTAACCATTTTGTAGCTCATCTCTGGTAACCATTTTGTAGCTCATCTCTGGTAACCATTTTGTAGCTCATCTCTGGTAACCATTTTGTAGCTCATCTCTGGTAACCATTTTGTAGCTCATCTCTGGTAACCATTTTGTAGTTCATCTCTGGTAACCATTTTGTAGCTCATCTCTGGTAACCATTTTGTAGCTCATCTCTGGTAACCATTTTGTAGCTCATCTCTGGTAACCATTTTGTAGCTCATCTCTGGTAACCATTTTGTAGCTCATCTCTGGTAACCATTTTGTAGCTCATCTCTGGTAACCATTTTGTAGTTCATCTCTGGTAACCATTGTGTAGCTCATCTCTGGTAACCATTTTGTAGCTCATCTCTGGTAACCATTTTGTAGCTCATCTCTGGTAACCATTTTGTAGCTCATCTCTGGTAACTATTTTGTAGCTCATCTCTGGTAACCATTTTGTAGCTCATCTCTGGTAACCATTTTGTAGCTCATCTCTGGTAACCATTTTGTAGCTCATCTCTGGTAACCATTTTGTAGCTCATCTCTGGTAACCATATTGTAGCTCATCTCTGGTAACCATTTTGTAGCTCATCTCTGGTAACCATTTTGTAGCTCATCTCTGGTAACCATTTTGTAGCTCATCTCTGGTAACCATTTTGTAGCTCATCTCTGATAACCATTTTGTAGCTCATCTCTGGTAACCATTTTGTAGCTCATCTCTGGTAACCATTTTGTAGCTCATCTCTGATAATCATTTTGTAGCTCATCTCTGATAACCATTTTGTAGCTCATCTCTGGTAACCATTTTGTAGCTCATCTCTGATAACCATTTTGTAGCTCATCTCTGGTAACCATTTTGTAGCTCATCTCTGATAACCATTTTGTAGCTCATCTCTGGTAACCATTTTGTAGCTCATCTCTGGTAACCATTTTGTAGCTCATCTCTGGTAACCATTTTGTAGTTCATATCTGGTAACCATTTTGTAGCTCATCTCTGGTAACCATTTTGTAGCTCATCTCTGGTAACCATTTTGTAGCTCATCTCTGGTAACCATTTTGTAGTTCATCTCTGGTAACCATTTTGTAGCTCATCTCTGATAACCATTTTGTAGCTCATCTCTGGTAACCATTTTGTAGCTCATCTCTGGTAACCATTTTGTAGCTCATCTCTGGTAACCATTTTGTAGCTCATCTCTGGTAAACATTTGGTAGCTCATCTCTGGTAACCATTTTGTAGCTCATCTCTGGTAACCATTTTGTAGCTAATCTCTGGTAACCATTTTGTAGCTCATCTCTGGTAACCATTTTGTAGCTCATCTCTGATAACCATTTTGTAGCTCATCTCTGGTAACCATTTTGTAGCTCATCTCTGGTAACCATTTTGTAGCTCATCTCTGATAATCATTTTGTAGCTCATCTCTGATAACCATTTTGTAGCTCATCTCTGGTAACCATTTTGTAGTTCATCTCTGGTAACCATTTTGTAGCTCATCTCTGGTAACCATTTTGTAGCTCATCTCTGGTAACCATTTTGTAGCTCATCTCTGGTAACCATTTTGTAGCTCATCTCTGGTAACCATTTTGTAGCTCATCTCTGGTAACCATTTTGTAGCTCATCTCTGATAACCATTTTGTAGCTCATCTCTGGTAACCATTTTGTAGCTCATCTCTGGTAACCATTTTGTAGCTCATCTCTGGTAACCATTTTGTAGTTCATATCTGGTAACCATTTTGTAGCTCATCTCTGGTAACCATTTTGTAGCTCATCTCTGGTAACCATTTTGTAGCTCATCTCTGGTAACCATTTTGTAGTTCATCTCTGGTAACCATTTTGTAGCTCATCTCTGATAACCATTTTGTAGCTCATCTCTGGTAACCATTTTGTAGCTCATCTCTGGTAACCATTTTGTAGCTCATCTCTGGTAACCATTTTGTAGCTCATCTCTGGTAAACATTTGGTAGCTCATCTCTGGTAATCATTTTGTAGCTCATCTCTGGTAACCATTTTGTAGCTCATCTCTGGTAACCGTTTTGTAGCTCATCTCTGGTAACCATTTTGTAGCTCATCTCTGATAACCATTTTGTAGCTCATCTCTGGTAACCATTTTGTAGCTCATCTCTGGTAACCATTTTGTAGCTCATCTCTGATAATCATTTTGTAGCTCATCTCTGATAACCATTTTGTAGCTCATCTCTGGTAACCATTTTGTAGCTCATCTCTGATAACCATTTTGTAGCTCATCTCTGGTAACCATTTTGTAGCTCATCTCTGATAACCATTTTGTAGCTCATCTCTGGTAACCATTTTGTAGCTCATCTCTGGTAACCATTTTGTAGCTCATCTCTGGTAACCATTTTGTAGTTCATATCTGGTAACCATTTTGTAGCTCATCTCTGGTAACCATTTTGTAGCTCATCTCTGGTAACCATTTTGTAGCTCATCTCTGGTAACCATTTTGTAGTTCATATCTGGTAACCATTTTGTAGCTAATCTCTGGTAACCATTTTGTAGCTCATCTCTGATAACCATGTTGTAGCTCATCTCTGATAATCATTTTGTAGCTCATCTCTGATAACCATTTTGTAGCTCATCTCTGGTAACCATTTTGTAGCTCATCTCTTATAACCATTTTGTAGCTCATCTCTGATAACCATTTTGTAGCTCATCTCTGATAACCATTTTGTAGCTCATCTCTGATAACCATTTTGTAGCTCATCTCTGATAACCATTTTGTAGCTCATCTCTGATAACCATTTTGTAGCTCATCTCTGGACTTTTTCTAACATAGTTTGTTTGTTCATGAAAGTGCACCATACTGCCTCTCCACATTCCAGTTCCAACTTTATATGTGTTATAAACAGTCTTCTTAGCATTACTCCAGCCACATATTTGAAAGATATTTTATAATTCGCTAGACTAGCATTCGAGGTTTTCACATTTTTGCTTATTGGATCTTTCAGTGATATTTTTTTCTTAATAATAACTCCTTCTCTGCGTCTGACACAGTATTTTGTTGATAGACAACAATCACCCAGGGAGGCACTACACTCCTGCTTGTAGGTAGTAGGGTGGTAGACAACAATCACCCTGGGAGGCACTACACTCCTGCTTGTAGGTAGTAGGGTGGTAGACAACAATCACCCAGGGAGGCACTACACTCCTGCTTGTAGGTAGTAGGCTGGTAGACAACAATCACCCAGGGAGGCACTACACTCCTGCTTGTAGGTAGTAGGCTGGTAGACAACAACCACCCAGGGAGGCACTACACTCCTGCTTGTAGGTAGTAGGCTGGTAGACAACAATCACCCAGGGAGGCACTACACTCCTTCTTGTAGGTAGTAGGATGGTAGACAACAACCACCCAGGGAGGCACTACACTCCTGCTTGTAGGTAGTAGGCTGGTAGACAACAATCACCCAGGGAGGCACTACACTCCTGCTTGTAGGTAGTAGGATGGTAGACAACAACCACCCAGGGAGGCACTACACTCCTGCTTGTAGGTAGTAGGCTGGTAGACAACAACCACCCAGGAGGCACTACACTCCTGCTTGTAGGTAGTAGACTGGTAGACAACAACCACCCAGGGAGGCACTACACTCCTGCTTGTAGGTAGTAGGATGGTAGACAACAACCACCCAGGGAGGCACTACACTCCTGCTTGTAGGTAGTAGACTGGTAGACAACAACCACCCAGGAGGCACTACACTCCTGCTTGTAGGTAGTAGGCTGGTAGACAACAACCACCCAGGGGGGCACTACACTCCTGCTTGTAGGTAGTAGGCTGGTAGACAACAATCACCCAGGGAGGCACTACACTCCTGCTTGTAGGTAGTAGGATGGTAGACAACAACCACCCAGGAGGCACTACACTCCTGCTTGTAGGTAGTAGGCTGGTAGACAACAATCACCCAGGGAGGCACTACACTCCTGCTTGTAGGTAGTAGGCTGGTAGACAACAACCACCCAGGAGGCACTACACTCCTGCTTGTAGGTAGTAGGCTGGTAGACAACAATCACCCAGGAGGCACTACACTCCTGCTTGTAGGTAGTAGGCTGGTAGACAACAAGCACCCAGGAGGCACTACACTCCTGCTTGTAGGTAGTAGGCTGGTAGACAACAATCACCCAGGGAGGCACTACACTCCTGCTTGTAGGTAGTAGGCTGGTAGACAACAATCACCCAGGGAGGCACTACACTCCTGCTTGTAGGTAGTTGGCTGGTAGACAACAAGCACCCAGGGAGGCACTACACTCCTGCTTGTAGGTAGTAGGCTGGTAGACAACAACCACCCAGGGAGGCACTACACTCCTGCTTGTAGGTAGTAGGATGGTAGACAACAACCACCCAGGGAGGCACTACACTCCTGCTAGTAGGTAGTAGGCTGGTAGACAACAACCACCCTGGGAGGCACTACACTCCTGCTTGTAGGTAGTAGGATGGTAGACAACAACCACCCAGGGAGGTACTACACTCCTGCTAGTAGGTAGTAGGCTGGTAGACAACAACCACCCAGGAGGCACTACACTCCTGCTAGTAGGTAGTAGGATGGTAGACAACAACCACCCAGGGAGGCACTACACTCCTGCTAGTAAGTAGTAGGATGGTAGACAACAACCACCCAGGGAGGCACTACACTCCTGCTTGTAGGTAGTAGGATGGTAGACAATAACCACCCAGGGAGGTACTACACTCCTGCTAGTAGGTAGTAGGATGGTAGACAACAACCACAAAGGGAGGTACTACACTCCTGCTAGTAGGTAGTAGGCTGGTAGACAACAACCACCCAGGGAGGCACTTCCGTCCTGCTCGTAGGTAGTAGGGTGGTAGACAATAACCACCCAGGGAGGCACTTCCGTCCTGCTCGTAGGTAGTAGGGTGGTAGACAATAACCACCCAGGGAGGCACTTCCGTCCTGCTCGTAGGTAGTAGGGTGGTAGACAACAACCACCCAGGGAGGCACTTCCGTCCTGCTCGTAGGTAGTAGGGTGGTAGACAATAACCACCCAGGAGGCACTTCCGTCCTGCTCGTAGGTAGTAGGGTGGTAGACAATAACCACCCAGGAGGCACTTCCGTCCTGCTCGTAGGTAGTAGGGTGGTAGACAATAACCACCCAGGGAGGCACTTCCGTCCTGCTCGTAGGTAGTAGGGTGGTAGACAACAACCACCCAGGGAGGCACTTCCGTCCTGCTCGTAGGTAGTAGGGTGGTAGACAACAACCACCCAGGGAGGCACTTCCGTCCTGCTCGTAGGTAGTAGGGTGGTAGACAACAACCACCCAGGGAGGCACTTCCGTCCTGCTCGTAGGTAGTAGGGTGGTAGACAACAACCACCAGGGAGGCACTTCCGTCCTGCTCGTAGGTAGTAGGGTGGTAGACAACAACCATCCAGGGAGGCACTTCCGTCCTGCTCGTAGGTAGTAGGGTGGTAGACAACAACCACCAGGGAGGCACTTCCGTCCTGCTCGTAGGTAGTAGGGTGGTAGACAACAACCACCCAGGGAGGCACTTCCGTCCTGTTCGTAGGTAGTAGGGTGGTAGACAACAACCACCAGGGAGGCACTTCCGTCCTGCTCGTAGGTAGTAGGGTGGTAGACAACAACCACCAGGAGGCACTTCCGTCCTGCTCGTAGGTAGTAGGGTGGTAGACAACAACCATCCAGGGAGGCACTTCCGTCCTGCTCGTAGGTAGTAGGGTGGTAGACAACAACCATCCAGGAGGCACTTCCGTCCTGCTCGTAGGTAGTAGGGTGGTAGACAATAACCACCCAGGGAGGCACTTCCGTCCTGCTCGTAGGTAGTAGGGTGGTAGACAACAACCATCCAGGGAGGCACTTCCGTCCTGCTCGTAGGTAGTAGGGTGGTAGACAACAACCACCAGGGAGGCACTTCCGTCCTGCTCGTAGGTAGTAGGGTGGTAGACAACAACCATCCAGGGAGGCACTTCCGTTCTGCTCGTAGGTAGTAGGGTGGTAGACAACAACCACCAGGGAGGCACTTCCGTCCTGCTCGTAGGTAGTAGGGTGGTAGACAACAACCACCCAGGAGGCACTTCCGTCCTGCTCGTAGGTAGTAGGGTGGTAGACAACAACCACCAGGGAGGCACTTCCGTCCTGCTCGTAGGTAGTAGGGTGGTAGACAACAACCACCAGGGAGGCACTTCCGTCCTGCTCGTAGGTAGTAGGGTGGTAGACAACAATCACCCAGGGAGGCACTTCCGTCCTGCTCGTAGGTAGTAGGGTGGTAGACAACAACCATCCATGGAGGCACTTCCGTCCTGCTCGTAGGTAGTAGGGTGGTAGACAACAACCATCCATGGAGGCACTTCCGTCCTGCTCGTAGGTAGTAGGGTGGTAGACAACAACCACCAGGGAGGCACTTCCGTCCTGCTCGTAGGTAGTAGGGTGGTAGACAACAACCACCAGGGAGGCACTTCCGTCCTGCTCGTAGGTAGTAGGGTGGTAGACAACAACCATCCATGGAGGCACTACCGTCCTGATCAGATGATTGTGAAACGGAAACGTGTAATTGGTTTACTCAGTGGTACGATTACTGTCGTCTTTTCATTCTGTCTCCTAAATACAAAAGATGACATGTACATCTTGCTTCCTCTGCTTACATCTACTTCATGCTACACATGCAGCTGTGTATGTATGTGAATGCACACTCGTCTGACTGTACTGTTAGTCTCTTAATAGCTCTTGTTCTTATAGTCTTTACTTTCATCTCCATGGGAAGTGGGTGAGAATTCTCCCTCCGTAAGCCATGCGTATCCTAAAAGGCGACGAAAATGCCAGGCGAAATAACCCTTTATCCTATGTAAAGCACTAAACATACAGAGAAGGAAATTCTAAAGGTAGTTTGAATGTGCTTGTGTGTAGTATACATGTGAAGAAAAATATCATTGTGAATGTTATGAACGAAAAGAAGCTTGATGTCGTTGCTCTAAGCGAAACGAAGATAAGGGGGTAGAAGAATATCAGTGGGGAGGTGTAAATGGGATGAGATTGAGATCAAGTCAGGGAATCAGAACTAAGGAAGGAATAGCAGTAATAAGGGAATGTTAGTGTATAACATCAAGAATTATGCAGATTAATTAAAATAATGGTGGGGATGTGAGAAGTGGGTAATAGTAAGCACCTGGCAAAGAAAGGAGTGTAGAGAACAGAGAGAGAGAGAGAGAGAGAGAGAGAGAGAGAGAGAGAGAGAGAGAGAGTAGAGAGAGAGATATTTTGGGAGGTGTTAAACGATTTTTTAAGGATCTAAATGCTAAAAAGGGAGAAATTGTTGTAGAGGGCGTATTAAGTAAGTTTTAAGTGTGAGGGGTCACTGATAATAGGCGCCTCTGATTGAATAATGTGTAGAAAGAAGTTTCGTAATTGGTAATACGTATTTTAAGAAAAAAAGATGATAAATGAGTACATGATAGCAGTTTGTTGGGCAATATATTAGTAGATAAAAAGTTGATGTGTAGACTTCTGGATGTGCATGTTTTTAAAGGGGCAACATATATATCAGATCATTATTTAGTGGTAACTGCAGTGAGAGTAAGAAGAAGGTGGGGCATAAAGAGTATGTCATCAGTGGGTAAGAGAAAAGGGAAAGTTTATAAATTAAAGGAGGAAGTAGTTAGGGTAAGATATAAACAACTACTGAGAGAAAGATGAGCTAGAAAGAGTACAGGTAATGAGGACGGTAGTGGAGGTGTGGGGAAGATTTAAGAATGAAGTTTTAGAGTGTACAGAAGTTTGTGGGTATAGGAGGGTGGTTGTAGGAAGGAAGAGGAGTCATTAGTGGAATAACAAGATAATGAGAGGTATGGGAGAAAAAGTTATAATATGAGAGGTTTTTACAGTGTAGCGGTGATATACAAAGGGTGGAGTATATGGAGAGTAAAACAGAGGTTAAAAGAGTTGTGAGGAAGTGCAAAAGGAGAGCTAACGAAAGTTTTGGAGAAAAGTCAATAAATTGAGAAAGCCTAGGGAATAATTAGGTCTAACAGCTAAAAACAAAAGTAGAGAAAATTGTGAGTTGTTGAATACGGATGATGAGAGAGAGAGGCAGTAATTTTTTGCATTCTACAGGGAGGTATAACATCTTTTAGGAGTGAGGAAGTGCCAGATGTAAGGATGCACTTAAGGGAGTGAGTATAGATAGATCTTTTATTGTGTACTCTACTTTTATTTTTGGTTAAAATATTGTTGTCTTCAAGGAAGTAAATGAAATTGGCCTTAATTATTGTTTGCATGGCAAACAATTTTGTTTAATGGGACTGTAACTGAGGAGGGCTGGACACATCTCACTTGTTTTAATACTGAAGTAACATTAGCTGATTTTCGGTTACATACAACTTTCCCTTCATTAATATATTTACTGAACTTAATCATAGGTGGCTACCAATTTGAAATCTAGATTTTTTTTTTTAATTTGTCTGATATTTCGTCCAACCCTATGGATCTTCATGTTAAACTTTTCTAAATATTTTAACATAATAACAGTATTTATTTCACTGATAGTGATCAGTTTCACTTCCTGCAAGGAAGCTATGTGACATAGGTATATTAGTTTAATTTTCGAGTATAAAAACCCACCTGAAAGCGAGACTAAAAAAATGATGTCATTCATTGATGGATTATCGCCATTTATATCACTTTCTTATTTTTTAAATATTTCAAAAAACCTTCAGGATTTATTTTGATATTGTAAGAAATTCTTAATTCCACATCAAGTTTGCCATTTTTAATAATTATCTTTTTTTGGTAGACGTACCTGCAGATTTCCGGTTAGTTTATATTTTTAAAGCCTTTGCATTTCTGCCATGTGGTTTATATTAACTGGTGGTAAAGAAACAATTATAGCAATAAAACCTTTTATTTACTCAACGTTTCACCCAGTAAGAACTTCATCAAGTATAAGGTACAACAGCGTAGAGTGAAGGTCGTGTCAGCCACGTGGTGATAGGTGAAGGTGAGGTCCAGACTGGAGGTCAAGTAATGCTGGGTGAAGGTGAGGTCCAGACTGGAGGTCAAGTAATGCTGGGTGAAGGTGAGGTCCAGACTGGAGGTCAAGTAATGCTGGGTGAAGGTGAGGTCCAGACTGGAGGTCAAGTAATGCTGTGTGAAGGTGAGGTCCAGACTGGAGGTCAAGTAATGCTGGGTGAAGGTGAGGTCCAGACTGGAGGTCAAGTAATGCTGTGTGAAGGTGAGGTCCAGACTGGAGGTCAAGTAATGCTGGGTGAAGGTGAGGTCCGGACTGGAGGTCAAGTAATGCTGGGTGAAGGTGAGGTCCGGACTGGAGGTCAAGTAATGCTGGGTGAAGGTGAGGTCCAGACTGGAGGTCAAGTAATGCTGGGTGAAGGTGAGGTCCAGACTGGAGGTCAAGTAATGCTGGGTGAAGGTGAGGTTCAGACTGGAGGTCAAGTAATGCTGGGTGAAGGTGAGGTCCAGACTAGAGGTCAAGTAATGCTGGGTGAAGGTGAGGTCCAGACTAGAGGTCAAGTAATGCTGGGTGAAGGTGAGGTCCGGACTTAAGGTCAAGTAATGCTGGGTGAAGGTGAGGTCCGGACTTAAGGTCAAGTAATGCTGGGTGAAGATGAGGTCTGGATCTGAAATAAGAAAAGATAGGAGAATAACTTGTGTCCTGTTCTTGCTAATACTTCGAGACTGTTCTTCTTCCTACTATTGATGTGCGTCCTTCACTCTGGCTCCGCTATGTAGATGACATCTTTGCTCTTTGGCCTCATGACTCTAGTCTCTTCCTAACATTTCTTGATGCCCTTAATAATCTTGCCCCTTCCATTAAGTTTAAAGCTGAATGGGAATCTAATTCCTTGCTTCCTTTCCTTGATGTTCATGTCCACCGCTCAATTACAGGTTTTGCCTTTTCCGTGTACCGCAAACCTATGCACAGGGGCATGCACATTCGCTACTTTTCTTATCATGCTTCTGTCAAGAAAAGTGTTCTTATCTCCCTCTTTCTCCGTGCTCTCCGCATTTGTGATCCTCAGTTCCTTGAAGTAGAAATTTCCACTCTTCATAATTCATTTTCCCGTCTTGGCTACCCTTCCCATTTCATAGACTCTGCCTTCTCACGTGCTAAATGGACTTTCTTCTCTCCCAAACTCTCTACTCCTGGGAACTCTCCTGTCCTCTGCCTTCCCTACATTTCCGGTCTCTCTAATCTCAACAAATCTCTCCGTTCCTTAGACATCAAACTTACTTTCCGCCAGACTAACACTCTTCGCACTAATCTAGTTCATACCTCTCCTCCCTCTATAGATACTCCTGGTGTCTACTCTATTTCTTGTTCCTCCTGTCTTCTTCAGTACTTTGGTGAAACTGGCCGTTCTCTTTCTGACAGACTTAGGGAGCACAAAAATAGTGTTAGGCTTGCCGACACCAATAATGCTCTTTTCTGTCATGTCAGAGATCACAGTTATCCTATTGATTGGTCTTCTAAAACTGTTTACTCTACGTCCAACTTCCACAGTCGTCGTCTTGTTGAATCCTCTCTTATACACAACTTTCCTTGTATGAATCTTAGTCGTGACTTTGTCTCTGTTGATGCCTTCCTTTCCCATTATATTGTTAAATGCTCCAAACTTCAGTACACCCGTGACTTAACCTGAATCTTTTTTCTCTTCTCCCTCTTCCCCTTTCCTCTTTTCTCTTTCTTCTTTCTCTGTGTTTTATTTCTTTTGCCTTGTTTATGTGGTTCATTATTATCTTTTACCCCTCTGTGTTCTTGCCCCTACTTTATGTGGGCCGCTAGCTTCCTTGCAGTGCTCCTCTTTCTTAGTATTTGACTGACTCCACTACTACTACTACTACCATTATTACTCCTCCACCACTTTCTCTTGTTCCCGCCCCTGTCGGCTGCCTATATAAACTCCCTCCCTCCCTTCTTTTTGTTTGTCGACTGAGTGATACTGCTGTTGCCTAAATTATACTCCCCAGTGTATGCTGAGGTCTTCGAACAGATCCCTCCACCTTATGGGATAGATATAATATCCAACTTCACCACAGTTTTGAAATCAGTCAGGTCACCAGGATATTATGTTGTTTACAACTAGGAATTTGCCAGACAATATTTTACATTTTACTGCACACTTATATATACGTCAGAGATGCCACTGAGTGTCATCTACATCTAGGAATAGACTGGCTTGGACACTTGACAATTGTTCCCACGATGAGGAGCAGATTTGCATCTCTGTTGTACAATGTTACATATGTGGAGACATTTTATGTCTTCCACATCAACCAAATCATTGCTGAGTGCAAGGAGATGACGGGTTACAAGGCAGGATCTCTTAGGAGGGCAAGTTACTACCGTCAAACCTATCTGGAAATACGATGTCAGTCTGGACGTCAAGGGGATTATGGACGGGAACATCGTATAGTGACTTGTTGAGGATTACTCTGTTTCATTTCTGGTTGGTGTGTGCACGTCTTCCCTTGGGATATGAGACGAACTCCTATCCTTGTGGCTTCCACTGCTACTTGACGATGATCTGATGGAAGGATGACCAGTTTCTACTGTTGACACGCTGAACATCTAATGTATTTTAGCCTGAAGCAGAATCCTTTTTCACATGCTTCAGGAATCTATACTCATGTGTAGTGTCCTCGTATGCCGTGGAAGTGGCTGTAAGGCCATGACACTTGAAGTCTGACCATTTATTAGGCTCTTTGCCCTCATCAAACGCCGTGAATTTTTTGGTTTCAAAGTCGTCGTCCACTAATGAGGCTGCACCAGCCTATGTGGTGATTGTCTGTAGGATTCTCATAGTAATCGTGAATGAAGTGTTCCACTGAGGTGAACCAAACTCCAGGCTTGTTGGGATCACAGGTGTAAGTGACCCAAGGTCTATATAGGTATTATCACATGCGAGATAATTGCTTAATTGTATATTAAGCACGATTTAGTCTGTGACTCCTTAGCTCAGCAGGCAACGTTGAGTGTGGACAAAGACAAAAGCATGAAAAGGTAAAGACAAAGTATCCTGAGTATGAAAGGTCTTTATTTTAATCTCACTGATGAGAGACAATACGGCTACACACTGTATAAGATACAGAATAAATACCACAATAAATGTGTACGCAAATGTTAAATTTATGCACAAAAATAGCTACACTACACTGAAGTAAGCTGCATAGTAATACTTGTAAAATTCAAAGTTAATACCAAAATATGCGTTAAAAATGTACGATTTCTCACAAAAAATTTTAAGTCAGGAAAATTACTCGACTAAATTTTAACGAAAGATTCTCGATAGTCACAAAAAACCTATAAGAACTAGTTACTATTTACCAACTCTATTTACTTTAATAGTGTTGTATTAATGTAAGTGTGAGCACAATGGTTGTCTGGGAAATATTACAGTGATTTCCAACAAGATCAGTATATGCGTCGTGAGCAGGAAATGTATTAATATTTTTCAGGGATTAATAAAATACATAGCAAATATGTATTGGTAAGAGAAAAATGACACAATTACAAAAATGAATATACAATAGACATGTAAATATATCACATGGACTGAGCAATAAAGATAATTGGGAGAATTATGCAGCAGGAAATAAAAGACAAACTGGCAGCGTATGTGTGCTAGCAGTTTAACAGAAACCAGATAATTACTCTGAATTCCGTCATGTCATTCACATGTACAAGAAATGTCACCTGCCCTAGGACTGATCCTTATTGAACCCCACTCGATACATGTACCCACTTCGACACCTCGTCTACTACCTACACTCTCTGTTAATTTCCTGTCAGGTATTCCCTGATCCATTGCATTGCTTTTCCTGCTATTCATGCCTACTCCTGTAGCTTTTGTACGAGCTTCGTACGGTACTGTGTCGACAGCCTTCTTACAGTCCAAGAAAACACAATCTACCCACCCCTCTCTCTCCTGTCTTACTTCTGTTACCTTGTGGCACTCTTCTCCTGATACTCATCTCCACGACTTTACATAGTATATCCTCAGTGACACTGGTCTGTACTTAATGCCCTGTTTCGATAGATTTGTTGATTTTTTGTGTGTGTATGTACTCGCCTATTTGTGGTTGCAGGGGTCGATTCACAGTTCCTGGTCCAGAGTCACAGCTCGGGTGTGTGTGAGTGAGTGAGTGTGTGTGTGTGTGTGTGTGTGAGAGAGAGAGAGAGAGAGAGAGAGAGAGACAGACAGACAGACAGACAGAGAAACAGACAGAGCCAGACAGAGACAGAGACATACAGAGACAGAGACAGAGACAGACAGACAGACACAGAGACAGAGACCTATTTATAGTGGGAGGACACCACATATGTATACATAACCACACATACATTTTGCACAGTCTTACAAAAATATTCACACATTCATTCGCACAAAAATACATACACTCATACATGTTCACACATTTAAATACACACATGTATACATATACAAACACACACATTCACACACATAAATAGGAAAAGTGTCCACACATACAGGCAAACATACGCACATGTATATATATATATATATATATATATATATATATATATATATATATATATATATATATATATATATATATATATATATATATATATATATATATATATATATATATATATATATATATATATATATATATATATATATATATATATATATATATATATATATATATATATATAAATGTAGGAGGTACCACCTCTAGAATTTTACTGGGGACCCTCATCCTCAGAGAAGACAATAAACGTACCTCAGGGAAAACTCGAGGTTCTCCCCAGAGCTGTTTGAATATTTTCTTCTCCTACCACCCCCTATATTTATATGTTATATGAGTGCTTTATTAATAGACAGAATACATTGACAGAAAACACAAACATGAACATGAATACAATGGTACAATATATCAAAGATTATGAATCTCCTCCAGCTCCTCCGAAGCCGGATGCGAGCCCAGTATGCAACATGCATTTCCCCTCTGGATGGCCACGCTGAGGCGCTGAAACATGAAAGTGGCTGCCTTTGGGTCCCTGGTGGTGTCGATGAGTCTGGAACCCAGTTCTTTAAGGAAACGTGTTGCATTTTTTCCCCATGCTCTCAAGGTCTCCGATCCCACATGTGCATATACGTATATTTATACATCTTTGCATATTTTGTTGCATTAGAATTTTATTACCACTGCATTACTCCCTTTGCTTGCATTAATGTAGAGGGGGTTGGGCTTGTGGAATACGGAGATACCTTTCCTGGATTGCACACCGACCAGAATACATCTAGTTATTGGTTATTGATTCACATGTATACATATTCATATGATGGTGGTGGTGATGGTGGTAGTGGTGCTGGTGTTGGTGAGGGCGATGGTGGTGGCGAGGTTGATAGTGATGGTGGTAGTGAGGGTGATAATGGTGGTGTTGGTGAGGGTGACAATAGTGGTGGTGTTGGTGGTGATACCAAGGGATTTGATGGCCACGTATATGCACATGTATACATATGCTTATGTATACACATACAAATGCATGCATATATATATATATATATATATATATATATATATATATATATATATATATATATATATATATATATATATAAAAGAATGGGGTCCACCTCTGGTGTAAATTGTGGGACCCATAGCCTCGGAGAAGTGGATAAAAAGGCTTCAAGGAAGAATATTTAGATTTCTTTCTGAAGCCATTTGAATATTCCACTTCCCCTACCACCCCATCTTTTGATTGTGTATAAACTTTATTTCAAGACAAAATACATTGACAAAATACATTGACAAGAATACAATAGGGAGTAAAACAACATAGATAATAACTCAGAGCTACATGTCAAATACTTCGTTCAGCTCCCCGGCAGTGGGCCGCGTTCCCAGAATGCTGCAGGCATTTTCCCTCTGGATCGCAACACTGAGTCTCTGAAAGAGGAAGCTGGTCGCCCTGTGTTCCTTGGTTTTTATGATGAGTTTTTCACCCAGCTCTTTGAGAAACTTTAGAGGACACTTGCCCCATGCTCCAAGGGTCTCTGACCCTATTGGGATGAAGTTATAGCAAGGAGGAAGGACTTTATATTTGCGAGTCTTCTGGGTCTCCCTGTGGCTGGCAGCTCCACCCCCTTCGGCTACGGAGTGTGGCAATCAGGTTTCTACCATTGTGGCAGCACAGGTGTAGTCCCAAGCAATCTGCTTACCATCCTTCCAGGGAAGCATAGTGGCTCCATCAGGACGCTTTCGACTTCCATCAGACCTCTGCACTTGGGGTTCCCGTTGAGCTGGGCAACGGGCTGTAGCGAGGCTTCTCTTTATGATGTCATTGACTTCCTCATGTCTAGCATACTTCCCTTCTGATGTGTGACACACGAGACCATGAAGTCCGAATTGATCAGCCGTCGCCCTGCCGCAAATGCACCTATGTTCGGTGTAACATGGCTGTTACCTACCATGACGTGTAACAAGGCTGTTACCTACCATGACGTGTAACAAAGCTGTTACCTACCAAGACGTGTAACAAAGCTGTTACCTACCATGACGTGTAACAAGGCTGTTACCTACCATGACGTGTAACAAGGCTGTTACCTACCATGACGTGTAACAAGGCTGTTACCTACCATGACGTGTAACAAGGCTGTTACCTACCATGACGTGTAACAAAGCTGTTACCTACCATGACGTGTAACAAAGCTGTTACCTACCATGACGTGTAACAAGGCTGTTACCTACCATGACGTGTAACAAAGCTGTTACCTACCATGACGTGTAACAAAGCTGTTACCTACCATGACGTGTAACAAGGCTGTTACCTACCATGACGTGTAACAAGGCTGTTACCTACCATGACGTGTAACAAAGCTGTTACCTACCATGACGTGTAACAAAGCTGTTACCTACCATGACGTGTAACAAAGCTGTTACCTACCATGACGTGTAACAAGGCTGTTACCTACCATGACGTGTAACAAGGCTGTTACCTACCATGACGTGTAACAAGGCTGTTACCTACCATGACGTGTAACAAAGCTGTTACCTACCATGACGTGTAACAAAGCTGTTACCTACCATGACGTGTAACAAGGCTGTTACCTACCATGACGTGTAACAAAGCTGTTACCTACCATGACGTGTAACAAAGCTGTTACCTACCATGACGTGTAACAAGGCTGTTACCTACCATGACGTGTAACAAAGCTGTTACCTACCAAGACGTGTAACAAAGATGTTACCTACCATGACGTGTAACAAGGCTGTTACCTACCATGACGTGTAACAAAGCTGTTACCTACCATGACGTGTAACAAAGCTGTTACCTACCATGACGTGTAACAAAGCTGTTACCTACCATGACGTGTAACAAGGCTGTTACCTACCAAGACGTGTAACAAGTCTGTTACCTACCATGACGTGTAACAAAGCTGTTACCTACCATGACGTGTAACAAAGCTGTTACCTACCAAGACGTGTAACAAAGCTGTTACCTACCATGACGTGTAACAAGGCTGTTACCTACCATGACGTGTAACAAGGCTGTTACCTACCATGACGTGTAACAAGGCTGTTACCTACCATGACGTGTAACAAGTCTGTTACCTACCATGACGTGTAACAAGGCTGTTACCTACCATGACGTGTAACAAAGCTGTTACCTACCATGACGTGTAACAAGGCTGTTACCTACCATGACGTGTAACAAGTCTGTTACCTACCATGACGTGTAACAAGGCTGTTACCTACCATGACGTGTAACAAGTCTGTTACCTACCATGACGTGTAACAAGGCTGTTACCTACCATGACGTGTAACAAGGCTGTTACTTACCAAGACGTGTAACAAGTCTGTTATCTACCAAGACGTGTAACAAGTCTGTTATCTACCAAGACGTGTAACAAGTCTGTTATCTACCAAGACGTGTAACAAGGCTGTTACCTACCATGACGTGTAACAAGGCTGTTACCTACCATGACGTGTAACAAGGCTGTTACCTACCATGACGTGTAACAAGGCTGTTACCTACCATGACGTGTAACAAGGCTGTTACCTACCATGACGTGTAACAAGGCTGTTACTTACCAAGACGTGTAACAAGGCTGTTACCTACCATGACGTGTAACAAGGCTGTTACTTACCAAGACGTGTAACA
Organism: Cherax destructor; assembly: GCA_009830355.1. NCBI lineage: Eukaryota > Metazoa > Arthropoda > Malacostraca > Decapoda > Parastacidae > Cherax > Cherax destructor. The sequence continues at coordinate 30,211 of WNWK01005421.1, forward strand.
AGTCTGTTATCTACCAAGACGTGTAACAAGTCTGTTATCTACCAAGACGTGTAACAAGTCTGTTATCTACCAAGACGTGTAACAAGTCTGTTATCTACCAAGACGTGTAACAAGTCTGTTATCTACCAAGACGTGTAACAAGTCTGTTATCTACCAAGACGTGTAACAAGTCTGTTATCTACCAAGACGTGTAACAAGTCTGTTATCTACCAAGACGTGTAACAAGTCTGTTATCTACCAAGACGTGTAACAAGTCTGTTATCTACCAAGACGTGTAACAAGGTCTACAGTGAGAGTAAAAAATATTAGATATTTTCTTCCCTTTATTACAACCATGTGAACTATCTTTAATATAATTTTAGCAACCATAAAAATGGCTGCTAATAGTGTTCGTAGCCTGGAACAATGACAATAATAACACCACAACAATGACAATAATAACACCACAACAATGACAATAATAACACCACAACAATGACAATAATAACACCACAACAATGACAATAATAACACCACAACAATGACAATAATAACACCACAACAAGGACAATAATAACACCACAACAAGGACAATAATAACACCACAACAAGGACAATAATAACACCACAACAATGACAATAATAACACCACAACAAGGACAATAATAACACCACAACAAGGACAATAATAACACCACAACAAGGACAATAATAACACCACAACAACGACAATAATAACACCACAACAAGGACAATAATAACACCACAACAAGGACAATAATAACACCACAACAATGACACTAATAACACCACAACAAGGACAATAATAACACCACAACAATGACAATAATAACACCACAACAATGACAATAATAACACCACAACAATGACAATAATAACACCACAACAAGGACAATAATAACACCACAACAATGACAATAATAACACCACAACAAGGACAATAATAACACCACAACAAGGACAATAATAACACCACAACAAGGACAATAATAACACCACAACAAGGACAATAATAACACCACAACAAGGACAATAATAACACCACAACAATGACAATAATAACACCACAACAATGACAATAATAACACCACAACAAGGACAATAATAACACCACAACAAGGACAATAATAACACCACAACAAGGACAATAATAACACCACAACAAGGACAATAATAACACCACAACAAGGACAATAATAACACCACAACAAGGACAATAATAACACCACAACATTGACAATAATAACACCACAACAAGGACAATAATAACACCACAACAAGGACAATTATAACACCACATATTCTGGCTACACGGTAACTATGCTATTCTGCAGAACATTCTGTTATGCAGTTTTGTTGTCCATATATGTAGATGTCATCTTCAGAAAATACTAAAAAAGCTTGTTGCCTTCAGTTGTTACCGATCTGTCAAAATTGTGGGACTGGCTCACCAACTACTAAGGATTGACGTAACCTGTGCTAGCTTAAATGTATAATTGAAAGTGTTGGTATCAATAGATTTATTAAATAGAGTTGCAGTGACAGGAGATGGCACACAGGCGGCGCTCATATATATTACCTGTTTCCGTCTTTATTGCATTTAATATTGCAGTTACATCAGTAAAATTAGTTGCAGACAGGCAGAAGGAGCCTTGATAAGTGTCAGAGGTAATCATGAACCTGGGCAATGGAGTATGAGATTTTGCTAGCTAGGTTGGTCGCTATAGTTCAAAATTTATTGTTTATTTACTGTACCAGTTATTAGGAAGGAAGGTTCATCAGGTCTAGTCAGTATAATTTCTTGGGATAGAGTTTTCTCCACGAATTTTGTATCTCTTTGAACGTGTTGGCATAATACAGGAGTTTAGGTCTTGTTATAAGCATGGTAGGTATATTCTTTTGCTAGTTCTTTGGAATTAAGCAATTGCATACTATTTTTCAATGGATCTGAGTATGCTGTTAGTCAGTCATAGGCTGTCTAGTCTCTTTTAAGATTTATTTTGTTTTGAAGTGACAATGTTTATTATAAACAATGATTTTTTTTTTAAGGTCAACTTGGGTATATGGGCGAATACCTTCTTCATTGGTGAATTATCTCTGCCAGTTGACCTTATTTAATGTCATGATACAAATTTTCACTAATGCCTTATCGTTGATCTTGAAGGTTTCATTAGTGTCTATTGATGATTTGGTAACGTTGGTGACTAAGAACGTTTGGCAACGATTAGTCGTATTGCCAGTGATTATGTCCACTTTAAGAGGAGCTGTTATATTTGTTCAAATGTGGTGAGGTGGAGAAGCAGATGTCTCACTAATTCTCTTGGGTTTGGTTATTGTGGGTAATAATAACCAATTTATACATTCTGTTTATTAAACCAACTACCTGTGAGTCTTATGCTGGAACGACGTTGACGTCTACGGCAATTATGTGATTCTTATTTTTTTTTCGTTAATGATTTGGTCTTTAATATTATCTCTAAGTGCAAAGAAACTTAGAAAATGTAATAAATTGTACAAAGCATTTTATACACTCTAAACTTTAAAATAAAATAAGTAAGAAATTGTAAATAAAAATGATAATGCAAGGTTTCTAATGAACGAAAAGATATGGGAGTAATGGTGCAAGTATTTGAAGAAACGCAGACGGTGTATAGGAGTAAATAATGCAAAAAACTGGGTTTAGATTTTATTTGTAGATCATTGGAATTTAATTTTGAGAATATCATGATCAAGTTGTATAAGACTTCGTGCATTTTACGCCAAAATATTATATACAGCTTTAAGGCTGTATAGTAGTGAGCGTCTAAGATGATACCCACACTAAGGAGTAATGAAGCTTACATTCTTAGCTCTCAGTTATCTTACCTTAACAAGAAAATTAATTTTCGTACATAAAAGAGTACGGCTCAGAATCAGCCCTGAGTATAAGGACAGACAAGAGTGTTGGTTACGCAAGATAAAGTTTTTACATCGAACACTTTACCACCAGTACAAGTGTACCTATGGAGGACGAGGCGGCCTGAGCCTGACGCAGCGTATACGCAAATATAGTACTTCTCACACTTACACTCAGGGTAGGCAAACACTCCTTTAGTTCTACACGATGCCACTTTACAGCTAGGCACGCTTGTGGCGATGGTACCAGAAATTGAGGTCGTGGCACCAGAAATTGAGGTCGTGGCACCAGAAACTGAGGTTGTGGTACCAGAAATTGAGGTCGTGGTACCAGAAACTGAGGTTGTGGTACCAGAAATTGAGGTCGTGGTACCAGAAATTGAGGTCGTGGTAGGTAAATAAATTCCTTCGTCATGAGTGCCTAAACAAATAGGCTCGGCGCCATTAGTCAGCAAAACGCTGACTCACTGCTTACCGTATGGAATATCACATAGCCAATCTTTGTGCACTTGACTTCCACTGGACACGGCTTACCTCTGTAAAAGTTAAACATACTTTAAAATTGACGATTGAAACCTTCGGTGAATCACTTGGCAAAGCCCAAGTACACTTCGCAAAGCATAAACATAAAATTTGTACATAACTACATAATAATAAGTTATGTTTAGAGTTAGCTTCGTAATAATTTATGCAGTACAACTGCTGAACAGACACAATTTAATTGAGTTTTGTTCACTGAATACGAATACAGAAAAACTGGAAAAAAATCCAAACAATCTCGAGTTAAGTGGTATAAGTGAGAAGGAAGGTGCAAAATTCTCGGTGTGTACTTGAGGTGTGTCAGGAGGCAGAAGCCTGTTAGGAGGGAGGTAACCTGTCACGAGCTATCCACCAACTCGAAATTCAATACATTCAAAATTTAATAAGTATGAATTATTTTTGAGCATACCCTAAACCATTGTGAGTCCTTCAGCATTGTTCACAAGGCCCGGGACTACAGGATGAGTTAAAACAAGGTCCGGGACTACAGGATGAGTTAAAACAAGGCCCGGGACTACAGGATGAGTTAAAACAAGGCCCGGGACTACAGGATGAGTTAAAACAAGGTCCGGGACTACAGGATGAGTTAAAACAAGGTCCGGGACTACAGGATGAGTTAAAACAAGGTCCGGGACTACAGGATGATTTAAAACAAGGTCCGGGACTACAGGATGAGTTAAAACAAGGTCCGGGACTACAGGGTGAGTTAAAACAAGGTCCGGGACTACAGGATGATTTAAAACAAGGTCCGGGACTACAGGATGATTTAAAACAAGGTCAAATTGATCTTCTGACATTTCAATACAGAACAGATAAGAGGAATGGGGTAGTTTTAAGAATGCAGAGTTAGAGTGTTCAGCAGAACACTCTGTGTTAGTGTTCAGAACACTGTTAGTGTTCAGAAGAACACTGCGTTAGTGTTCAGCAGAACTCTATGTGTTAGTGTTCAGAAGAACAGTGCTAGTGTTCAGCAGAACTGTTAGTGTTCAGAAGAACACTGTGTTAGTGTTCAGCAGAACTCTCTGTGTTAGTGTTCAGAAGAACACTGTGTTAGTGTTTAGCAGAACATTCTCTGTATTAGTGTTCAGCAGAACACTCTGTGTTAGTGTTCAGAAGAACACTGTGTTAGTGTTCAGAAGAACACTGTGTTAGTGTTCAGCAGAACTCTCTGTGTTAGTGTTCAGCAGAACTCTGTGTTAGTGTTCAGCAGAACTCTGTGTTAGTGTTCAGCAGAACTCTGTGTTAGTGTTCAGAAGAACACTAACTCTGGAAGGGTGCAGGAAGGAAGAGAAACAATGGGTGCAATGATGAGAGAAAAAGTTAGCATATTAGAGGATTTTGCAAAGCAGAAATGATTTAAGGAGGAAGGAGTATATGGAGAGGAAAAGAGAGGGTAAGAGAGGAGTAAGGGACTGTAAAAAGAGAGTAAAAAAGAGAGTGGGTGGGGAACTGTCAACAAGTTTTGCTGAGAATAAGAAAAAAATATTTTTGAGTGAAATAAGTTGAGCAAGCCTAGAGAACGAATGGATTTGACAGTTAAAAAACAGAAGAGGAGAGTTATTAAATGGGGAGTTGGAGGGATCGGGAAGACGGAGGGAATAATTTGAAGAACTGTTAAATGTTATTGAAGAGGGAAGCTGTGATTTCATGCATATGCCAGGGAGGTATTAAATCTTTTTGGAGTAAGGAAGAGCCAGACGTGAGTGTGGTGAATGTGCCTGAGGTTATGGGTAAAATGAAAGGGAGTAAAGCAGCTGGGATTGTTGGGATCAAGACAACAATGTTAAAAGCAGGTTGGGATATTTTTGGAGTGGTTGGTGCTTTTATTCTAAATGTATGAAAGAGGGGCTGGTACTTAGGGACTGGCGGAGAGCATGCATAGTTCCTCTGTATAAAGGCAAAGGGGACAAAAGAGAGTGTAAGAATTATAGGGAAATAAGCTTGTTGAGTATACCTGGTAAGGCGTATAGCAGAGTTATTATTGAAAGAATTAAGGGTAAGATAGAGAGCAGGATGGCAGTGAACAAGAGGATTTAGGAATGGTAAGGGATGTGTAGACCAAATGTTTACATTGAAGCATATAAGTAAACAGTATTTAGATAAGAGTAAAGACGTTTCCGTTGCATTTATGGATTTTGAAAAGGCATTTGATAGGATGGGTATAGGGGCAATGTGGCAGATGTTGCAAGTGTATGGAATAGCTGGTAGGTTACTGAAAGCAGCTTAAAGTTATTACGAGAATTGTGAGGCTTAGGTTACGGTAAGTAGGAGAGGGAGAGTATTATCCTTTAGACAAGGATGCACGATGTCACCACGTTTGTTTAATATACTTACAGATGGAGTTGTGAGAGAAGTGACTGCAGGGGTGTTGGAGAGAAGTGACTGCAGGGGTGTTGGAGAGAAGTGACTGCAGGGGTGTTGGAGAGAAGTGACTGCAGGGGGAGAGAAATGTGAGATTAAAAGATAAAGAATCTAACATAAAGTGCGAGTTGTTAATGTCAGGGAGACATTAACAAGTAGTCAGGGAGACATTAACAAGTAGTCAGGGACACATTAACAAGTAGTCAGGGACACATTAACAACGGATAATCTTTAAACACAATGCATCAGACTGTCCAGATGTAATTAATGGCATGTCACGGAGGTCTCAGTCATGGGACTGCTTCACTTCCAGATGTATACCTGGAGTATACCTGGAGAGGGTTCCGGGGGTCAACGCCCCCGCGGCCTGGTCTGTGACTAAGGCGTGTTTCCCGCGTCAGGAAACACTTGTCCTGTTTCCTGACGAACCTAACCTAACCTAAAGTATGAGAGAGGTGAAGCTATTTTGAAGAACCACATGTATAACACAATCATCCCTGAGTGTATGGAGAGGCAAGCGTGTTGGTTACGTGAGCATTGGTGTGCATATTGTTCACTCTGCCACCGGTACAGCTGTACTGACGGAGAACGAGGCTCCACCAGGATGAACACTTGGTATAAGTGTAGTACTTCTCACACTTAAACTCAGGGTAGGCATATAAACATGATTTTGTATTCAAGGACTTTGCCACCTCACAGATCAGCACATTGGTGGTGGTGGCGGCGGTAGATTTAGTTTTTGGGGTCGTGGTAGTCAAGCTATTTATATCAACACCTGTGTAAATGGGGGCGGCATTAGGGGCTAAGCTGAAGCCAGCTTCACCAATTACTTCATCGACTAAAATTGTGCCCCATGGCCTGGTGGCTTAATCTCTCGCTTCACACGGCGAGGGTCTGGGTTCGATTCCCAGCGAGGGTAGAATCATTGGGCGTGTTTCTTTACACCGGTTGTCTATGTTCCCCATCAGTAAAATGGGTACCTGGGAGTTAGTCGACTGGTGTGGGTCGCATCCTGGGTCAAAACTGACCTAATTTGCCCGAAATGCTCAGCATAACAAGCGGCTTTCTATATAGTAGTATGTCATTGATGTCAGCTAGACCTGTATACCTTGTACATGTACTTGTAATAAATAAAGATATTATATATAACATATGTAGTAGTACACTTGTGAGTCCATGAACACAGCACACCTCTGTAAATGGAAAAAAATCTTTCGAATAAACACAGCCAACTATAAGTAGACTAATAAAATTATCAGCGAATGATTCTCATGATATGTTTCAATCATCTCGCTGAGAGAGAAGTATCAGAGTATCACATAAATCCATTCCCCTGTACCTTAATTCACGCAAGAAGTCCATTAGGTGTACCAGAACTTTCTCAAGGGACACAGCAGCGATAAGTCGACTCCTCTTTCTACAAGATATCTAAGAATTAGAGATCAGCACTCATGAGGTCCAGGAGTATTAGCTCAACACTACATAGAATCCTAGCAACTGTAATTTAACTCTTTAAAAGAAGCTGCAAATTAGCAAGAGGCACAAGAGCTGTAGACACACACAGTTAAATACTGTCAAAACGTTTGACCAATGAGATAAAAAAAAATTCTTCCAAAATTCACGCGGTTTAGTACTTATTTGGTGTCTTAATATGAATCATTTTTCTAGTTATAACATAAAGAAACATAATTCCCAATTATTAATTATATAGTAATAAAATTGGTATTTGCTGCTACACAGCCTAAACCTATACAAAGTTTTCTTTACCGTTCGATGTTTCTTTGTTTTTAGTTTATGTCGGTTTAAGTGACCTTCATACGAGTGTTGATCCATAGTTCCTAGGAATCTGAGGGGTTTTAAAATACATGTGCAACTTATTTTTTTATAGTCGGCTGCACTAGAAACCTATGCCAAACTTTCTAATATTTCATTTTCAATCATTGAGTGAAGGTGCTGGGGTTATGGTATGCAGGGGATACCTTTCTCGAATTGCGTAGTGAAGGAAACACATTTTTTTGTATGTTATGGACAAGTAAGCCTGAAAAAGGCCTCATGCAAATAACCAGAAGATTATATGAACTATACATCATATATCTATGCCCCTCAAGGGAGGTTCCTCAATGCTGGTGAGGGGCTCTTGATCTAGGGAATTGGATCTGTGCTCCAGTTCCCTGAATTAAGCCTGAATACCTTCCATCCCCTTCCCCACAGGCGCTGTATAATCCTACGGGTTTAGCGCTTCCCCATGATTAAAATAATAATCATATATCTATGATCTGCTCCAGGAGAAATATCCCAACCCCACCTATAAGAAAACATCGTCCAATATACTCTAGATTCCTAGCCTAGAATATTCAAGAGAAAGTGATATAAAGGAAAAATATACTAGACGTGAGATGCGAACTCCCAGCTTGGAGGTCTTCATCTTTCCTCGACCACATCCCCGCCATAGGTTGAGTTTAGCCAAGCTCTACGACATGCTGGGGAGCCGCCCAGGCACTGGCATACTTTATGAGAGCCAGTGAAAGATGTGCAAGAAGCACTGATTGAATCACGTCACAGAATCGATCGTGAGTCATGTTACAGGATCACTGGTGAAACGTTACAAAACCACTGTTAATTGTTCTAGTGTGTTATAGTACAGAGACGCTAGTGATTCATATAAGAGAAGAACTGATGAATCGATTATGTTACAGAACCACTGGTATATCATATGACTGAATTACCAGTGAATCAAGTTATACCCACCAGTGAATCATGTAACAGTACCCTCGATAAATCTTGTAACAAAATCACTGATAAATAATTTAACAGAACCAAAGACAAAAGAAGATAGAGTGAACCATACTTACATACAAGTGTACAACAGTACAGACAGCACCACAACCACACCACTCATCTGGAAAATTTATACTATATAGGAAATTACTTTCAGATTTTTCATTGTATTCATCGAATTAAAATTATTCAGTTCTCATCAGCAATGTACTTTTGACTAGTAATATATATATATATATATATATATATATATATATATATATATATATATATATATATATTATTCTAGGTAGAAGGTTGGTAGACAGCAACCACCCAGGGAGGTACTACCATCCTGCCAGTGAGTGCAAAACGAAAGCCTGTAATTGTTTTACATGATGGTGGGATTGCTGGTGTCTTTTTTCTGTCTCATAAACATGGAAGATTTCAGGTATGTCTTGCTACTTCTACTTACACTTAGGTCACACTACACATTCATGTACAAGCATATATATACACACCCCTCTGGGTTTTCTTCTATTTTCTTACTAGTTCTTGTTCTTATTTCCTCTTATCACCATGGGGAAGTGGAACAGAATTCTTCCTCCGTAAGCCATGCGTGTCGTAAGAGGCGACTAAAATGCCGGGAACAAGGGGCTAGTAACCCCTTCTCCTGTATATATTAATAAATGTGAAAGGGGAAACTTTCGTTTTTCATTTTGGGCCACCCCGCTTCGGTGGGAAACGGCCGACGTGTTGAAAGAAGAAAGAATATATATATATATATATATATATATATATATATATATATATATATATATATATATATATATATATATATCACATTGGAGAGAGGGATTATGGAAGAAGTAAATGTTTTCAGATATTTGGGAGTTGACGTGTCACCGGATGGGTTTATGAAGGATGAGGTTAACCATAGAAATGATGAAGGAAAAAAGGTGAGTGGTGCGTTGAGGTATTTGTGGAGACAAAAAACGTTATCCATGGAGGCAAAGAAGGGAATGTACGAAAGTATAGTGGTACCAACACTCTTATATGGGTGTGAAGCATGGGTTGTAAATGCTGCAGCGAGGAGGAGGCTGGAGGCAGTGGAGATGTCCTGTCTAAGGGCAATGTGTGGTGTAAATATTATGCAGAAAATTCGGAATGTGGAAATTAGGAGAAGGTGTGGAGTTACTAAAAGTATTTGTCAGAGGGCTGAAGAGGGGTTGTTGAGGTGGTTTGGTCATTTAGAGAGAATGGATCAAAGTAGAATGACTTGGAGAACGTATAAATCTGTAGGTTGGAGGGAAGGGGTAAAGGAGGTTTTGTGGGCGAGGGGCTTGGGCTTCCAGCAAGCATGTGTGAGCGTGTTAGATAGGAGTGAATGGAGACGAATGGTTTTTTGGACATGACGAGCTGTTGGAGTGTGAGCAGGGTAACATTTTGTGAAGGGATTCAGGGAAACCAGTTAATTGATTTAGTTGGACTTGAGTCCTGGAAATGGGAAGTACAATGCCTGCACTTTAAAGGAGGGGTCTGAGATAGTGACAGCTGGGAGGGACAATTCTCAGCTGTCGTATCTGAGCTCCTCTGCAAAGACAGTGATTATGTATGAGTGTGGTGAAAGTGTTGAATGATGATGAAAGTATTTTCTTTTGGGGATTTTCTTTCTTTTGGGTCACCCTGCCTCGGTGGGAGACGGCCGACTTGTTAAATAATATATATATATATATATATATATATATATATATATATATATATATATATATATATATATATATATATATATATATATATATGCAAGAAAACCACTATGAAAAAATAGAAGAATTCCAAGCGCTTTCGTGACTACTCACATTATCAAGATTCTAATGCTCTATTTATTCATGTGAGAGATTTTAACCATCCAATTGATTTTCAAAATGCTGAGAAGGTTGTATCAAGCAAGTCCATGGTTGAGAGGAATATAATAGAATCATGTTTCATTAAAAGCAGTTTTGAAAATAATATGAATATTTCTTTTGGTTTATATAAATTGGATTCATTTATAATTAATAAAATTTGGGAAGAATTTAATAATAAATTGGACTAATCTTAATTTTTGGGAAGAGTTTCAGGTCCTTTCTTATTTTCCTCTTCACAGAGTCGTGCGATGTTACGCTACTGTGAGGTGTAGTCTTTGTTAGTGTGATGTGACTGTGAGGTGTAGTCTCGCCCCTTATATAAGCCCTTCTTGTCATGTTTCCTGTTATAGTTCCTTGATAATGTGAGTAGTCACGAAAGCACTTGGAATTCTTCTATTTTTTCATAGTGGTTTTCTTGCATATTTTGATATCACCTGTTTACTGTGATCTTTTTGCATATATATATATATATATATATATATATATATATATATATATATATATATATATCAATAACAATGCGACTAGCCAAGGATTCGAACCCATGGTAAGCGAAAACACATGACGCTCTAACCCACAGGGGCACGCAGCAATCCTACAAGAATGACGCACCCAGCCAAGCTAGATGTTTTACCGTCATCCGAGGACATACGGTGGTGTGGATGCCTCTGAGCTAATTTCATTCTACTCCCTGTTTAGTGTACTAGCCCAACGAGCAGTATTTTGTGTTATTGTATCCACAAACGAGTGGTATTGATCAACAACAACACTGCGACCAGCCAAGGAGTCGAAACCATCTTGCTTTGGCCCGCCTCATGGTGAGCGAAAACCACATGATGCTCTAACCCACAGGACCACCAAATCCTACACGAATCACGCACCCAGCAGAGCTAGGAACTTATATGAGCAGTCTCAATTGTGTATATATATATATATATATATATATATATATATATATATATATATATATATATATATATATATATATATATATATATATATATATATATATATATATATATATATATATATACGTATATATATGTCGTGCCGATTAGGTAAAACTGGTCAATTAGCAAGAACTCATCTAAAATTAAGTCCTTTCTAAAAATTTCTCTTATACGTTTAAAGATATATTTTTTTCATTTATGTTAATGTAAAAAATTGTAATTTTGTACCAAGAGAAACTTTGAAAACCTACCTAACCTTATTACAACAAGCTCAATTTAATTTAGCCTAACCCAACTAAATATATTTTAGATACGTTAACATTAATTTAATAATAAACAAACACAATGAAATATATTTTTTTCGTTAGGTTCAGAATGATTTTGGCGAAATTATTGCATACACAAATTTTCGCTTGTCTTATATGGCAAGAAGAGCGTTGCTCTTTAAGCCAAAATCGCAAGTTTTACCTAATCGGCACGACATATATATATATATATATATATATATATATATATATATATATATATATATATATATATATACATATGAGACTGCTCATATAGGTTCCTTTGTTAATACTTACAAAAAGGGAAGATGAGTGATGCGTCATGGTTGGTGTGGTGAGATTATATTGGTTGTAGCAGTTGGCCAACAGGAGGGTGAGTAAACAAAGTGTTGTGGTGATGGGTACTGAAAGAAGAACTTTCTTGAACCTGACCTGGGACAGCTGCTGGTTTGAATACTGTCGATCAGCTTGTGTCCAGGATGGAAGGGTCACCTGACGCTTATATAGTCGCTAACGTGTAGTACAGCTGTCTACTCCAACTTTATATATGCAGATCACGGGTGATAAATTTCTCACACTGCACAGGTTTATTAGGGGGGTTTAGCTAACAGTCATTTAAAAAAAAATCCTCCAAATCTTGCTTTCAATAACTTAGGAACGCCCCTTCTACTCGGATTGAGATTCAATTCTGGTGTATCTTTCTTACGAGAAAGTGTGCTGGCTATACCTGGAGTGTACCTGGAGAGGGTTCCGGGGGTCAACGCTCCCGCGGCCCGGTTTGTGACCAGGTTGTTAGTGTTGGCCGCAAGGAACCGACGTACGAACCACAGCCCGGCTGGTAAGGTACTGACTTTAGGTGCTTGTCCAGTGCCTGCTTGAAGACAGCCAGGGGTCTATTGGTAATCTCCCAATGAAAAGCACCCCTGCTTTTCATTGGGGGGATTTTGCATCGTCTGCCGAGTCTTTTGCTTTCATAGGGAGTGATTTTCTTGTGCACGTTTTGTACTAATCTCTAGGATTTTCCAAGTGTATGTGATCATGTATCTCTCCCGCTTGCGTTCTAGGGAGTAGAGGTTTAGGAACTTCAAGCGTTCCCACTAATTAAGTAGTTTTATCGCAGTTATGTGTGCCGTGAAGGGTCTCTGTACATTTTCTAGGTCAGCAATTTCACCTGCCTTGAAAGGTGCCGTTAGTGTGCAGCAATATTCCAGCCTAGATAGAACAAGTGACCTGAAGAGTGTCATCATGGGCTTGGCATCCCTAGTTTTGAAGGTTCACATTATCCATCCTGTCATTTTTCTAGCAGATGTGATTGATACAATGTTATGGTCTTTGAAGGTGAGATCTTCCGACATGATCACTCCTAGGTCTTTTACATTAGTTTTTCGCTCTATTGTGTGGTTGGAATTTGTTTTATACTCCGATGTAGTTTTAATTTCCTCATGTTTTCCATATCTGAGTAATTGAAATTTCTCATCATTGAATTTCATATTGTTTTCTGCAGCCCATTTAAAGATTTGTTTGATGTCCGCTTGGAGTCTTGCAGTGTCTTCAACGGTGGACACTGTCGTGCAGATTCGGGTGTCATCTGCAAAGGAAGACACGGCACTGTGGCTTATATCCCTGTCTATGTCCGATATGAGGATGAGGAACAAGATGCGAGCGATTACTGTGCCTTGTGGAACAGAGCTTTTCACAGTAGCCGCCTCAGACTTTACTCTGTTGACTACTACTCTGTGTTCTACTTGTTAGGAAATTATAGATCCACCTACCAACTTTTCCTGTTATTTTGTGTGCTATTACACCATGGTCACACTTGTCAAAGGCTTTTGCAAAGTCTGTGTATATTACATCTGCATTTCGTTTGTCTTCTAGAGCATCCAGGACCTTGTCGTAGTGGTCCAGTAGTTGGGACAGACAGGACCGACTTGTACTAAACCCATGCTGCCCTAGGTTGTGTAACTGATGGGTATCTAAATGGGTGGCGATCTTGCTTCTTAGAACCCTTTCAAAGATTTTTATGACATGGGACGTTAGCGCTATTGGTCTGTAGTTCTTTGCTATTGCTTTACTGCCCCCTTTGTGGAGTGGGGCTATGTCTGTTGTTTTTAGTAACTGCGGGACGACCCCTGTGTCCATGCTCCCTCTCCGTAGGATGTTAAGAGCACGTGATAGGGGCTTCTTGCAATTGTTGATGAACACGGAGTTCCATGAGTCTGGGCCTGGGGCAGAGTGCATGGGCATGTCATTTATCGCCTTTTCGAAGTCATTTGGCGTCAGGATAATGTCTGATAGGTTTGTGTCTACCAAATTTTGTGGCACTCTCATAAAAAAATAATTTAGGTCTTCGAATCTCAGTCTGGTTAGCGGCTCGCTAAAAACTGAGTCATATTGGGAGTTGAGTAGCTCACTCATCTGTTTTTTCCAGATATTCCATGCCTGCAGATACCAAGTTCATAGAATTTGCATAGGCCTGGTTTCTGTTTGCCTTGGATTTTTGTGACTGTATTCCATACTGGTGCATGTTTTCCTGTCTCATTTCTATCTTCAGCACTAGTACTAACAATGGAACTTTCGCCAGTTATTTATGGTAATTTATCTTCACTATTTCTATGGGCATCCCCTTGTTTACTATCTCCCGTGGTATTGCTAGTTTGTAACATTGGTTTTTTCATGTCCTTGTCTACACCTGTTTCCCCACTACAGCTACTGTCTCTCTCCAGGCCACTAACATTCATTACTCCACTCTTACAGTTACTGTCTACCAGGACAGCATCTGCACCAGGGGTGATAGCACCATCTGGCCCATACTTTTTACTTTCCCATCTGTTATAGAATGCTTTCAGGTTTTCTGTGAAGGCTGTTTTGATGTTACCATCTTTTAATACCAATGTGATTTTATTCCACAGTTGGATCTCATATGGGCATACCCAAAGACACTTCCCTAGTTTAATATCTCTTGTTGATAATTCTTGTATATCTGCACAAGGTGCATGGGCCCAATTACCACAGAAGTTGCATGTAATCCATGCAGTAGCCCGTTTGGTTGTTTGGTTGCAGACTACACATTATTTTATAATGTGATTTTATTGGTTGTTTTACTGTATGTTCTACTAATAACCTTAAAGTGTAGATATGTCTATTTGTATTGTATCTATGTATTTGTACGTGTATTGTTTGGACAAGCTTACCGCTCTTGTAGTTACTGTTTGGGTGTTTGATAAGGGCGCCTAAAACCCTGTCAGCTTATGAATCCGGTCAGAGGATACCTTATTTTTCAACGAACCTGTTTGAAACCGGTCAATGGTTCGCTTATTTCTTGGACGAATCCGGACGAATCCGGTGAGTGGATCACTTATTTTGAACGTATCCGGTCGGTGATTTTGGAATAGCTCATTTTGGACTAGCTGATGACAATTTGTCAATATTATACATCTCAGTAGTGCTACTGTATTATTGTGATAACTTGAAAATGAATATTTTAAACGGCTTCAAGTGTCAAAACTCGAGTATCCAACATGAAGTTTGCATTGCTATTGAACCGTACAGGTACCAATTGACCAATCTTAATGAAAAAATTGCGAGGAATTTCTCCTGGGCAACAGCTTAAAACTATCTCCTATGAACTGCTTCAAACATTAAATATTCGTGCGTCTAACCCAAAGGAAGGTTCTCTGTATATATATGCATGATAATTTCTGTGAAAAAAAGTCAAAAGATCAGTGTACTTCAGAAAGCAAATTTCTTCTCTGATGAAGTTCCTTAGAGGATATTTTAATGTTTTTTCACTGTGGTTATTCTGTATATTTGATCTCACCCATTTCTTTTATTATCATCATATTTAATTGTAAATAATATACATAAATGTATATATATGGAAGTGAATGTGTTCAGATATTTGGGAGTGGACTCGTTAGCAGATGGTTCTGTGAAAGAGGAAGTGAACCATAGAATTGACTTGCATAAAAGGTGAGTGGTGCATTGAGGCACCTGTGGAGACAAAAACATTATCCATGGAGGTAAACAAGGGAAATGTATGAGAGTATTGTTGTGTGAAGCGTGGGTTGTGAATGTTGCAGCAATGAGGAGGCTGGAGGCAGTGGAGATATAGTGTCTGAGGGCAATGTGTAGTGTGAATATAATGCAGAGAATTCGTAGTTTGGAAATTAGGAGAAGGTCCGGGATTACCAAAACTATTTTCCAGAGGGCCAAGGAGGGGTTGTTGAGGTGGTTCGGACATGTAGAGAGGTTGGAACAAAATAGAATGACTTCGAGAGTGTATAAATCTGTAGTGGAGGGAAGGCGGGGTAGAGGTCGGCCTAGGAAAGGATGGAGGAAGGGGGTAAAGGAGGTTTTGTGTGCGAGGGGCTTGGACTTCCAGTAAGCATGCGTGAGCGTGTTAGATAGGAGCGAATGGAGACGAATGGTTTTTAGGATTTGACGTGCTGTTGGAGTGTAAGCAGGGTAATATTTATGAAGGAATTCAGGGAAACTGGCAGGCTGGACTTGAGTCCTGGAGATAGGAAGTACAGTTTCTGCACTCTCAAGGAGGGGTGTTGATGTTGCAATTTTATAACTTGTAATGTAAGAGCACCTCTGGCAAGACGGCAAGAAAGTGACAGAGTGAATGATGATGAGTTTTTCTTTTTCGGGCCACTCTGCCTTGGTAGGAAACGGCCGATGTGTTAATAATATATATATATATATATATATATATATATATATATATATATATATATATATATATATATATATATATATATATATATATATATATATATATATATATATATATATATATATATCTTCTAAGCACTGCATCCAAACAGGTGAGCTAGGTTTAATATGAGCAAATATTATATGAATTAACAAGGAATAGGCTTCCTTGACACATGTTCGCAACTCATAACGAACAGCCAACCTCATTACAACTCAGTCTATAATGGAAGTAATTAAATGTAATAATGCAGAATTCTACTCATTTTGAACTGTGCACTGACCCCTCCCCTTCAATAAATATACTAAAATATTCTAAAAAAAAAAATCCTCTCCTGGTGAAGATTTGGGACGGAGATAGAAATAAAGCAACGGTCTGTGTTTACAATGTGAAAAGTGAATGTAGAAAAGAGGTAGGTGGTGGGAGTAGTAACAAAATGTAGCTGGTGAAAGAATGGAGGAGAGAATATAGAGTGAATTAAGGAAGTAAATATGAAGTGTGTTAAGGTATTTACGAGTGGATGTGTCGAGGTTAATACAGAGGATGGAGGAAGGATTGCTGAGATAGTTTGGTCATTTAGAAAGGAATAAGTAGAGTAAGATAGAAAAGTGACCTGGCGGAATGGGGAGGTCAAGACGGTCTCTGCTCCCTCCTAGGTGTTCATAGGTTCTAACCTATATATAGTCATAGATAGCAAAGAGGAAGTATAAATTCTGGACAGGAAGGAGGGGTAGATTCTTCCTAGGAAGAGTTGGTAGCAGAGGGTGAGAGTGGCAACCTAATTGGAACCTCATTAGTTATAATTTTACTGCTTTACTACCTCAACATATTTAGGTCTCGCGCAAAAAAACTGTTTACGTGGCACGAGAACATTGCTTCACTGATGCAGTCAGGTGCTTATGTACCCAACAAATGTAAGTGCCATTAATATATAAATTTGTTTAGCTCAGAGAGAGAGAGAGCGAGAGAGAGAGAGAGAGCGCGAGAGAGTGAGAGAGAGGGGAGAGGGAGGGAAGGATGAAATATGTCTCCCGTCTAAATGACTGGACTAAGACAAGGCTGTGATCCCAAACAAGGTGAGTCCAACATTGCTGAACAGCTGTGGGGACCACCTAGCATCGCTTCTAACTCGCATCTGTCTAACACAATAAATGGCCTTTGTGTACAAAAGACACATGTAGTCCCAGATAACCAAAAAAAAAAAAAAAAATAAAAGAGCAAAAGTGAGAATCAGCAACGACAGGCCAGTGTCACTCCTGCCAGTCAATGGAAAACTTGTATAGAGACAGTAATCTCACTGAAAATACCTGAATCTTTTTATTATCACTCATTTTTTGTGACTTTCAGTATCGCTTCATAGAAAGGTCACACTGCAGCTTATCACCTATTTTATATTCCCACTATGCGGCACCAGTCACTGCAGGAATCCAAGATCAGCTCTGTAGTAGCACTAGACTTTCCCGGCGTGTTGGGCTAGTATGGCAAAACTGCAAGTTCTTGGAATCTACGGCTCTATGCTATATCTTGAGATAGACCTCTTTGAGTAGGTCTCAGGAAGGTGGGAAGCTCACAAGAAACGACCAAGAAGTATGAGAGGAGCTCAACATGAGATTTAAAGAAGTATTTGCAGTGGAGACAGGAAGGACTCCTGGAAATCAGAACAGGGGGGCACACAAACAAAGGATATACCAACAAGTGCTGAATGAAATACACACAACAGAGGAGGAGGTGAAGAAGTTGCTAAGTGAACTTGATACCTCAAAGGCGGTGGGACCGGACATCTCTCCGTGGGTCCTGAGGGAGCAGAGACACTGTGTGTGCCACTAACAACAATCTTCAACACATCCCTTGAAACTGGGCAACTACCTGAGGTATGGAAGACGGCAAATGTAGTCCCAATTTTGAAGAAAGGAGACAGACACGAGGCATTAAAATACAGACCAGTGTCACTGACGTGTATAGTATGCAAAGTCATGGAGAAGATTTTCAGAAGAGTGGTGGAGCATCTAGAAAGGAACAAGCTTATAAACGACAACCAGCACGGTTTCAGGGAAGGGAAATCCTGTGTCACAAACTTACTGGAGTTTTATGACAAGGTAACGGAAGTACGACACGAGAGAGGGGTGGGTAGATTGCATTTTTTGGACTGCAAGAAGACCTTCGACACAATTCCTCACAAGAGATTAGTGCAAAAGCTAGAGGATCAGGCATGCATAACAGGAAAGGCACTGCAATGGATCAGAGAATACCTGACAGGAAGGCAACAACGAGTTATGGTACGTGACGAGGTGTCAGAATGGGTGCCATAAACAGCACTGGTCCTAGGACCAGTGCTGTTTTTGGTATATGTGAATGACATGAGGGAAGGGATAGACTCAGACGTGTCTCTGTTTGCAGATAATGTGAAGTTAATGAGGAGAATTAAATCAGAAGAGGATCAGGCAGGACTACAAAGAGATGTGGACAGGCTGCAAGCCTGGTCCAGCAACTGGCTCCTCGAATTTAACCCCGCCAAATGCAAAGTCATTAAGATCGGGGAAGGGCAAAGATGACTGCAGACAGAGTATAGGCTAGGTGGCCAAAGACTGCAAACCTCACTCAAGGAAAAGGATCTTGGGGTGAGTATAATACCGAGCACATCACCTGAAGCGCACATCAACCAGATAACTGCTGCAGCATATGGGCTCCTGGCAAACCTAAGAATAGCGTTCCGATACCTTAGTAAGGAATCGTTCAGAACTGTACACCGTGTACGTCAGGCCCATATTAGAGTATGCAGCACCAGTTTCGAACCCAAACCTGGTCAGGCTTGCCACGAAATTAGAGGTTAAGGGAAATCAGCATGACGACACTGGAGGACAGCAGGGTTAGGGAAGACATGTTAACTACATATAAAATACTGCGAGGAATTGACAAGGTGGACAAAGACAAGCTTTTCCAGATCTGGGACACAGAAACAAGGGGCCACAATTGGAAGTCGAAGACTCAGATGAGTCAGAGGGATGTTAGGAAGTATTTCTTCAGTCATAGAGTTGCCATTAAGTGGAATAGCCTAGAAAGTGACGTAGTGGAGGCAGGAACCATACATAGTTTTAAAACGAGGTTTGATAAAGCTCATGGAGCAGGGAGAGAGAGGACCTAGTAGCGATCAGTGAAGAGGCGAGGCCATGAGCTATGAATCGACCCATGAAACCACAAATAAGTGAGTACACACACACGCGCGCAAAGGCATACACACAGGAAGTTTTACCATACATGGAAGCAGATGTATTTCAAACTAGTTTAACACAAGAAGTAGGAAAGCGACCTATTAACAATGGGTACGGTCATGTAATCGCAGGGCTCCTGACCAGCAAAATGTGATCAGTTATGAGGGTGCCTTCACAAAATTCAACTTCAGTAACAAAAACATACACTGGGAACAAGTCAACCATGTGCTAAATAAAACAACCTGGGAAGATATCTTAAGCAACACGGATCCGAACCTTTGCCTAGAAAAAATTAACTCTGTGGCATTAAAGGTGTGCTCATGACACATTCCATTAAGAAAAAGAAAGATAATATGTAAACTAGAAAGAGACGCTCCCTATACAGGCGAAGGTGAAGAATCACAGAGCTGCTGAGAGGGGCCAGTATATCTGAAATACGGAGGGAGGCACTGGTCAGAGAAATAGCAAATATCGAACTTAAGCTTAAGGAATCTTACAGGAGACAAGAATCTCAGGAAGAACTTAAAGCCATCAATGAAATTGTAAGAATCCCGAAATACTTCTTCTCTTATGTCAAATCTAAGGCGAAAACAACCTCCAGTATTGGACCCCTGCTTAGAAGAGATGGGACCTACACAGACGACAGCAAAGAAATGAGTGTGAGACATTAAAGTTCCAATATGACTCAGTGTTCAGTGTGATGTTAACCAGACTCAGGGTCGACAATCTAAATGATTTTTTTATGACTGAGACTCAAAATTTGGTCACTTCAAAAATCTCTGATATTATCCTAACACCACAAGACTTTGAAAAGGCAATTAATGACATGCCCATGCACTCTGCCCCAGGCTCGGACTCGTGGAACTCCGTGTTCATCAAGAACTGTTAGAAGCTCCTGTCATGTGCCTTCAGCATTCTACTCACTAAAAACAACCAAACAGACATAGCCCCACTCCACAGAGGTGGCAGTAAAGCAATTGCAAAGAACTACAGACTGATAGAACTAACAAACAATATCATAAAAATCTTTGAAAGGGTTCTAAGAAGTAAGATCGCCAACCATCTAGATACCCATCAGTTACACAACCCAGTGCAACACGGGTTTAGAGCAGGTCGCTCCTGTCTGTCCCAGATATTGGACTACTATGACAAGGTCCTGGATACTTTAGAGGATAATCAAAATGCAGATGTACTATACACAGACTTTGTGAAAGCCTTCGACAAGTGCGACCATGGTGAAATAGCGCCCAAAATGCATGACAAAGGAATAACAGGAAAAGTTTGTAGATGGATCTATAACTTCCTAACAAACAGAACACAAAATGTAATAGTAAACAGAGTAAAGTTTGAGGCGGCTACAGCAAAAAGCTCTGTTCCACAAGGCACAGTACTCGCTCCCATCCTGTTCCTCATCCTCATATCTGACATAGAGATGTAAGCCAAAGCTCCGTGTCTTCCTTTGCGGATGACACTTGAATTGCCATGACAGTGTCCTCCATCGAAGACACTGCAAGACTCCAAGCGGACATCAACCAAATCTTTAAATGAGCCGCAGAAACAATATGAATTTTCAACTACTCATATATGGAAAACTTGAGGAAATTAAAACTTTATCAAAGTATAAAACTAATTCTAACCACACAATAGAGCGAAAAACTAATGTGAACGATCTGGGAGTGATAATGCCAGAGGATCTCACCTTCAAAGATCACAACAATGTATCCACCTCATCTGCTAGAAAAATGACAGGATGGATAATGAGAACCTTCAAAACTAGGGACGCAAAGCCCATGATGATTCTCTTTAAATCTTTTATTCTCTCTAGCCTGGAATACTGCTGTACATTAACTGCTCCCTTCAAGGCAGGTGAAATTGCTGACCTGGAGAATGTACAGAGAACTTTCACGGTACGCATAAGTACGATAAAGCTCCTAAATTATTAGGAACGGTTGAAGGGGCCTATTAACCAATATTGGTCGATTTTTTTATTTATTTGTCGACCGATTACATTCATTTTTGGTGTATGTACTATTAGAAGTGCGAAAAATTGTGAAATTTTCCCAAATTTATATTGTATAAATTTTATAATGTGAATGTACATAATTAGAAGTATTCCTGTTGGGTTAACATATTTGGAAGAACCAACAGGGAGGCTCTCGGCGCTGGTCGCGTGGGTCAGTCGTGGGGGTCAGTCGCGTGGGTACACTGAAATGGCGTGGGTGCCTGGTTAGAATGGAACCAGGAATTTGGCGTTTCCGATGGCCGAAACGTGATTAGTGGTCTCACTTCACAATAGGAAGTTCTCAGTGAATAATTTAGGACATCAAGTCTGGGAAACCACTACAATAGGGTGGTGAATTTGTTAAATAGCGAGCGACGTGACGCCGCCATTAGGAGTGTTTAATCACCACTCATCGGGCTCAGACCTTAATGGGTCAACTTCTAACGAGTGGAAATTAGTGGGACATTAAGTCACCCTGTGAACTGTGGAGAAATTAGTGATAATACCTTTAAATTAAGGGAATGTGTGGAGTAATACGAGTCACCATTCCCCGAGTGAGCACATGGTAATCTGGTGGCCCTGTTCCGAGGACCACGGAAGTTTTACGGAGTCTCGTCTCCTAAATCGGGACAAACCAAGTGACATCATCGTCCTGCTGGAAGAAGAACTACATCGTCTTAGCAAGACATCGAAATCAGAGGAGAAAGACAAGGAATGCTGCCTCCTCACCCACAGTTAAGCAACTCTTCTTATTATATCAGACCCATAGCTGGCCAGTTAGGTATGTTATAATAGGACAGGTATTGTGGGTGTTACAACGATCTCCAGTGACCACCAATGAAATTGGGTAAGTGGTGGTCTTATGTTGACACGTGTAACCCCTTCCCCCCTCTTCTAATCTGACCAACATATTTACACAGTGTTGTGATAAAAACACAGGCCTCATTTCTAGGCTTTATTGAACACAAAATCCATGGTACATGTCTGCAACAGAAGAAAATACATCTAATGACTGCTGCTGCAGGACAGGTGATGTAAGGTGCATATGTCCTCAGAAAAGCTATAGCTACTGGCGACATATTTAAGCTTACCATGTAATCTGCATCACGAATGTATTTGTGTAAGAGCGAGACCACACGCCATGCTGGGCCATCGCCGTACTGTTTGTTGTTATTGTTAGGGGCCCCCTGAGGTGGTGCCGTATTGTGTCCTGCAGCGGCTCTCCACAAGAGCGGTATCACTACAATCTCCCCTTCTAAAATATCAGATACAGTAATCCTCCAAACGGTTAGGTGGGTGACGTGTACGTCCAGACCTTCGTAGCCCTTGAGCCTCTTCACCGGGTTCGGTATTTTCTAGCGGGTTTGACTATCTACTGGAGCGGCATCCTCTATTTCAATAGGGGTAGCCTGAAAAGGCTTCCTGGAGAAACCGAAGCATCTTTCGCAACATCTATTGGTGTATCTTGAGATTCCGCACTAACATTGGTTTCAACTGGGGCTAAGTGTCTTGTAGATACAGTAGTCTCTTCACCATTTTGGTAGCGAATGTGGGCATAATGCGGATTAGCTTGTAGGAGCTCTACCTCTTCCACTAAAGGATCCGTCTTGTTCATCCTACGGTGACTCTTCAGGAGAATGGGTCCAGGGTGACATAACCAGGTGGGCATGGAGGCTCCCGTAGAGGAACGACGTGAATAGTTGAAGAGTCTCTCATGAGGGTAGCATTAGTAGCTGTGCACAGCAATGATCTAATAGAGTGAAGGGCATCAGGTAAGACAGTCTGCCAGTGTTGAACCGGTAGATTGCGAGATTTCAGTGTCATTGTAACTGACTTCCATATAGTACCATTGAACCGCTCCACTTGACCATTGCCTTGAGGGTTGTAGCTTGTTGTTCTGCTGCAAGCAATCCCTTTGTTAGCCAAAAACTCATGAAGTTCATTACTCATGAACGAGGATCCCTGTCTGAATGGATATAGGCCGGCATACCAAAAATAGCGAATAACTGGGAAAGACAACTGATGACAGTTGAATCAGTCATATTTGCACAGGGGAACACAAAGGAAACCTAGAATATTCATCTACTATGTTAAGGAAATACCTATTCTGGTTTATGCTTGGTAGAGGTCCTTTGAAATCTATATTCAGTCTCTCGAAAGGCTGGGTGGCTTTTATGAGATGAGTTTTCCTGGCTGGTGAAAGTTTGGCTTGCACTCTGCACATACTCTGCATGATCTGATCACTTGTCGCACCTCTTCCACTGAGTAGGGCATATTCTTAGATTTAACAAAATGATACAGGCGTGTAACTCCTGGGTGACACAAGGCCTTGTGGAGCTCTGAGAGTGATTGCAAATCATGACATGCTGCTCCACAGTGGGACCTAGAGAATGCATCAGGTGAAACGTTTTCTTCACCCGGTCGATACAGAATATCAAAGTTATAACACGATAGTTCCATCCTCCAGCGTAATATCTTGTCATTCTTGATCTTACTTTTGTGCTTCTTGTCAAACATATACATCACGGACCGTTGGTCAGTCCTTACAGTGAAATGTCTGCCTGTTAAATAATGCCTCCAGTGGCGAACTGCTTCTATGATGGCCTGGGCTTCCTTTTCTACAGCAGCATAGCACTTCTCTGATCCTTGAAAAGTTCTTGAAAAGAAAGCAACGGACGTCCTGCCTGAGATAGGACTGCAGCAATGGCAACTTCAGATGCATCCGTTTCCACCTCGAATGGTAGGGACTCATCAATGGCCTGAACTACTGAGTTTTCAATATCCTGTTTGAGAGTATAGAAAGCAGTTTCTGCTTCCTTTGTCACAGGAAATATCGTGGTAGCACTCAGTGGGCGAACTTTACTTGAATAGTTGTAGATCCACTGTGAGTAATAAGCAAAAAGACCAAGAGTTCTTTGGAGTGACTTTTTGTCTTGGGGCATTGGAAGTTCCCGTAGAGGTCGAAGTCTTTCAGGGTCTGGGGATATTGCACCTCCTTCCACCACATAACCAAGGATGTTAAGCCTTTTAGTGGAAAAAGTGCACTTTTCTTCATTGTAACTGATATTTTTCTTCTTGGCAGCTTCCAAAAACTTATCAAGGTTTGCATCATGTTCCTCCTGGGTCTTGCCACAAATGGTAACATTATCTAAATATGCATAAGTTCCCATAAGTTGCTCTTCCTGAATGAGTGAATCCATAATTCGTTGGAAACAGGCTACCCCATTGGTAACCCCAAAAGGGACTCTGGTAAACTGATAGAGGCCGTCACTAGCCTGAAACGCTGTGTATGGTTTATCTTCATTCCTTATAGGGACTTGATGATAGGCACTTCGTAGATCAATTGTGCTAAACACATAGTACTGAGCAATTTTGTTCACTGTATCATCAATTCGAGGTAGAGGGTACCCATCAAGAAGTGTAAATTTGTTGATTGTCTCAGAATAGTCGATAGCCAGCCTCCGTTTCCTATAATCATCCTTGACAACAACGACCTGTGCACGCCACGGAGAATTACTTGGTTCTATAATACCCTCCTTCAGCAGCCTCTGAGTTTCTTTCTCAATGAACATCCTATCTTCATAAGAATAGCGGCGTGACTTAGCTGATATAGGATGACAATCCGCAGTAAGATTCGCAAACAGCTTTGGTGGGTCTACCCTTAAAGTGCTAAGACCACAGACAACGAGAGGAGGCAGTTCACCTCCATATGTTAAGGTAACACTACCATGACGCTTCTGAAAGTCCTGACCAAGGATCACATCAGAGCACAGTTGTGGCAGAACAGCTAAATGTACATCTTGATAATCCCTGTCATTAACTCTAAGGTTTACCTTACAAAACCCTAACGTCTGAATAGAGAGAGATGTTGATGCCATGGAAACGGTACCTGATGAGTGATGTACCGTCAAGGAGTGGCGTTTAACTACGTCAAGGTTGATGAAACTCTCTGAGCTGCCACTGTCAATCAGACCATCTACTTCTGTTCCTTTGATGAACACTTTCACAACTGCCTTTGACAGTGAATTTGGAGCAGCCGCAGAAGTCACTGTTGCTAGAGTCGCCTGGTCGGAATGCATAGAAGCACTAGCTCTTGTTGATGTATTAGCACGACATACTTTAGCAAAGTGACCTTTCTTATGGCATTGATGGCACATTGCTTCACGAGCCGGACACTTTGGACGTGGATGTCTTGAAAAACCAAAAGAAACACTTTGTGCCTGCAGCTGCTGTCACTGAAGCAGGTTCCACGGTAACCTCATTAAAAGAGTCTTGGTCGGGAGTTACAGCACTTACCACTCGAGAAGGCTGGGTAGTACTGTACACTTCAGAATTCTTCTGAGCTGAATCTAATGATCTTGCCTGGTCAAGGGTAGTGGCTAAGTCCAGAGTTTTATTCTCCAATAAACGCTGCCTTATTATTGGTGATTGCAGGCCACTGATAAAAGCATCCCTGATGGACTCTTCACAATACTGAGAAGCTGTCACCGCTCGGAAGTTACAGTCCTTACCTAATATTTTCAATGCTTGAAAGTATTCCTCTAAGGATTCACCAATCTGCTGGCGGCGAGTTGCAAGACGATATCGTGCAAAGATTTCATTTGTGGGCTTAATATACTGAGACTTGAGGGCATTGATAGCATCTTCATAGGTATTACACTCAGAAATAACCTCATAGATTTTAGGTGACACAAAGTTGATGAGCAGGCTTAGTTTATCTAGATCTTCCTGAGGAAAGGCTCTCAAGAAGTTTTCGAAAGTCTTAAACCAGTGCTTCCATTCCTGAGCAGCCGTTGATACACTGGGGTCAGAGTCTAGCCTCTCAGGTTTCAGTAAACGCTCCATTTTGCTGTGTAGTCTAGCTCAGAATCGCCGCCAGGTAGCCCAGGATATTTGTGTTCAATAAATTGTTGTGATAAAAACACAGGCCTCATTTCTAGGCTTTATTGAACACAAAATCCATGGTACATGTCTGCAACAGAAGAAAATACATCTAATGACTGCTGCTGCAGGACAGGTGATGTAAGGTGCATATGTCCTCAGAAAAGCTATAGCTACTGGCGACATATTTAAGCTTACCATGTAATCTGCATCACGAATGTATTTGTGTAAGAGCGAGACCACACGCCATGCTGGGCCATCGCCGTACTGTTTGTTGTTATTGTTAGGGGCCCCCTGAGGTGGTGCCGTATTGTGTCCTGCAGCGGCTCTCCACAAGAGCGGTATCACTACACACAGTCCACAACTAAGTTGTAGCGCCGTGCTTGTTGGTGCTACCTTACTCTAACTTATAATACTGGTCTAAGATAGATGTGTCTAGAGCGCGTGAGATATCTGAGGAAACACTCGGTGCGACCTGCTTGTAACAGATAATTGAAATGTAGATATAAACCCAAATGTACAATTGTTAACCCCTTTGGGGCCTAGTGCCTAGGCCTTTTGTGTATCCATATGCTCTTGCGCTACCGTCCACAGGATGGATATGGGGTGCACAATAAACTAGCCACTTCGGTGGCAAAATCTAATCGACCAGGAGTGGTTTAAGTTTTCTCACACGCCTCCGCGGGGTAACTGCTGTAAATAATATATGGTTGTCACCACCTAATGAGATTATTTGTATGAGTGCGTTGATGGGGCTCATACAGGTAACTCATAATTCCCCACAAGAAGCTTATATCGACAATTCTTTGATGAAGTTTCAATACGATCGGCCAAAAAAGCAAATGAAAAAGACAAAATTTGCTAAAAATTACATTTGGCAGGGGACTCCTACGAAGTGGTACTTGGAAAAGTGGTTTTGACACTTTCTGTTGATAGAACACTTCTTATTCCATCGTTCACCATGTACCAATTCTGTAATAAAGCTTATCTTCATTCTAAAAAAAAAATACAGTTTATAGGTTGTTTGACATTTTGCAAGATATCGACCTTTTTACCACACACAAATCTGAAAATATTTGGGATACTTCAAAAAGGTACATGGTGTCTTGTAAAGCAATCATTCTTTTATGTTTCTTGTGGAAATCACGTCAATTCGTTCATTATTAATGATGGTGTTCCACTAAATAGGTAAATAACTTAATTCCGAGATAATGGCCGATACGCGCGCATGCCCAAGTACTCGGGAAAATTTGTTTTCCCGAAAAAATCCTTGTTTTTCTCACTGTTTTCGTAAGCAATGAGTGTCTTATTACAGTTTACCCTCGGCTAGATCCGTTTTCTCTCATAATAGTGACGAGAGAATGGAAGGGTCGGTGGCGACCCTTCCACTACCTGGCCAGAGGCCGTCATATTATGCTACATGGTATTTTTTTCTGGTGTATTTTTTTTATGCTACTATGTATGATGATCTATGTAACTGTATTTGTGTATATCTGAATAAACTTACTTACTTACTTGCTGTGTCTTGGCTGAGACAACGTAATTTATGCCTTGTCAGCAAGGCTCTGGTGGTCTGGTGGCTAAAGCTCTCGCTTCACACGGCGAGGGCCTAGGTTCGATTCCCAGCCAGGGTAGAAACATTGGGCGTGTTTCTTTACACCTGTTGTCTATGTTCCCCATCAGTAAAATGGGTACCTGGGTATTAGTAGACTGGTGTGGGTCGCATCCTGGAACACTGACCTAATTTGCTCGAAATGCTCAGCATAACAAGCGGCTTTCTATATAGTCTGTATACCATGTACATGTACTTGTAGTAAATAAAGATATTATTATTATTATTATATTATCCTGATTGGATCTGAGACTATATTGGCCCCTCCCACTCTGCAATGATCTCAAATGGTGAATTAGTATTATTATTATATTAGAAAGAAATTTATAAAAAAAACGGATTTTTTTTTTTTGCCATGTCAGCGCGCATGCTACGCTAGGCGCGGTCACCATACGTGATATAGATGACTATAATTCCATGTAGGAACATCGTATAACGATGATAATTAGACCAGGGTGTTGCCAGAAAGATCAGCTATATTTTGGTATGATTAACTCAATTCTCGTATTTTTTCGATTTTTTTTTACTCCGCGCACTCCACATGTCAGGGGCCCCTGAAGTCCCTTAATTTGTATTCCTTGGAACGCAAGCGAGAAAGATACATAATAATATACACTTGGAAAATCCTAGAGGGATTAGTACCAAACTTGCACACGAAAATCACTCCCTACGATAGCAAAAGACTCGGCAGGAGATATAACATTCCCCCAATGAAAAGCAGGGGTGACACGAGTACACTAAGTGTCAGGGGCCCAAGACTTTTTAACTGCCTCCCAGCATACATAATGGGGATTACAAATAGACCCCTGGCTGTCTTCAAGGTGCTGGACAGGCACCTAAAGTCAGTAACTGATCAGCCGGGCTGTGGTTCGTACGTCGGTTTATGTGCGGGAAGCAGTAATAGCCTGGTTGATCAGACCCTGATCCACCACGAGGCCTGGTCTCAGACCGAGCCGCGGGGGCGATGACCCCCAAAACCCTCTCCAGATATACTCCACTGAACTAGGTAGTAGCTCTGCACTTCCACCCAATCACCAGGTGTTGGCCCTGACACCACCCAACTACCAGGTATCGACCCTGACACCTCCACCCAACTACCAGGTGTTGACCCTCCACCTGGCAACAATGACTCAGCACTTTCATGCTCAGAGGGAACACAGGTGGTAACCAAAATATGTTAATATTAAGTTATCACCGATATGTGACTACTTCTCCACTCCGTGACCTCCTCTGCTCTGCCACTGATGTACCCATGAGTGCTAGGGGCATATTTCTACTTTTTTTCAGATGTCTGTGCGCGTTTGGTATCAGGAAAATACCCAACATATATAGGTTAGGTATTATTTCTAAAAGTGGAGTGGCGAAGACGTGTCATAATTCATGTTTGCATAATTCATTACGTTTATAACCACATATAAACATGTAAATAGCTCATAATCACTTTGTAAATAGCTCATAATCACTTTGTAAATAGCTTATAATCACTTTGTAAATAGCTCATAATCACTTTGTAAATAGCTCATAATCACTTTGTAAATAGCTCATAATCACTTTGTGGCCCAAAGATTGGACCACAAAGTGTTCAGTCCATCACTATTGTAGAAAGTACAGCATATGGCTGGAGAAGTGGCTTATATACTGTAGACAGGTGAGTAGAAGCAGGAGGAGGCGGGGTCACAGTGGGACCATCCACTAGTGTAAGTAGGTCTTCGTCCAAAGGTTGGACAAGAATTGAAGAATTCCTTGTACCAAGATCCCATGATGTTGCAGTGTCTGACACATGTGATAAATGGCTTGAAAACCGACAACTTGAAGATTGAGAGACACTTATGCAACATATGGGAATCTTTATTATGGAAACGTTTTGCCAGGCTGAGGGACTGATTACCTCAAACTCCTCCTCTCCTTACCCTTCTCTGCTTTGTATTGGACTGAAGAAGCCACTGTGTGGCGACACGTTTCCTTAATAAAGATTCCCATATGTTGCCTAAGTGTCTCAATCTTCAACGTGTCGGTTTTCAATCCATTTATCACACTTCTAGTGGTATCAGACAGGAGTTTTGTGATGGCAACATATGTCGGTGATTTGGTGCAATTCTTCTTAGCTCTTTGATTTTCTTAGATATCATTTCCTTTCCTATTGGGCATTTGGCTGCAAGGGTATGGTGGGTACTTTTGCGGTTTAGACATTTTGGAGAGGCGTTGGTGGTGGTGCAGCCTATATAATCGTGACCTTCTTTTCCACATTTGGAACATAATTTGTTATGTTTAATAGAGCAGTTGTTCGTTGAGTGATGGTAAGAAGAACAGTCCCAGTAGGGTGACACATGAGTAAATCGTTCTGGTTCTATGTGTCGTGGATGAATATGGTAGTAGGAGATGGCTAGGCCGTCAGAAAGTACTTTGGTAGCCATATCGATGTTGGAAACGGTGAGTTTGACCATTGATGAAGCGTTTGGAATTCTGGTGATGTTGTCAATCGAGGCCCAGATGTTTTGTTCCTCGATTAGTAATACAGTTACAAAATACAGTTACAAATACAGTTATAAAAATGTATGTTGGGAGGTAGTAATTATGACTCAGAATTTTTAAAGGGTTGGATCGGTAAGCCAGCGGAAGGCTTCGATCAGATGACTAAAAGCTCCAATGGCGGGTCATCATGTCACTGACCCGCGTCAGGAAACACTTGTCCTGTTTGGAAATAAATGGTATAAAATACCTACACAATGGAAATATAAACACATAAGCAGTATAATGTGATCCTTTATTGACAACGTTTCGCCCACGCAGTGGGCTTTATCGAGTCACAAACAGATCTACCTGGAAAAAGAGTAACATGAGTATTTATAGCATTTAGTCAGGTGGAGAATGCTGCATGTGACAGTCTTCAAAGTAGTGTGATAGTTTAAAACCTTGTGTGACTTAAAGGATCTGCAGTGTTCCATTCTTGAGTTCTATGTGGGATAGCGTTGAAGAAGTTTCTTGGCAATCGGTTCAGCTATGTTGTAGAAGCCGTTGTTCTGGTTGAAGTTGTTGGATATACAGATAAGTGATGATTCCAGGATTCTTCGGTATTGAGTGTTGTCTTCTCTGGCGATGAGTCTTGCGTTTCTGTAGTTGATTAAATGGGTGTGTGAATTTTAGGTGTTGAACACAGGCATTTCTTGGGTCGTCAGATCTGCCTGTGTACTGGTGTTCTGAAATACGTGTTTGGAGGTCACTGCATGTTTCACCGACGTATAATTTGCTGCAGTCATTACAAGGAATTGTGTATACCCCTGCAGTGGATTGAAGCTTTTCCTGTCTGTTACTGGTAATGTCCTTGATGGTGGTGGATGTGGAGGTAGATACTTGGAATGAGGTATTGGAAAAAATGTTGGCAACGAGTTTGGCAATGGAGTTGGTGGGGAGGACTATGTATCTTTTCTCGGCAGTATCTTCTCTGGGTGTGTTGAAGATGTTTAATGCCCGTCGTCTGCAGTCTCTAATGAAGTGATGAGGATAGTGAAGTTTAGAAAAAACTTGCTCGATAAGGGAGCATTCTTCCTCAAGGAACTTACTGCTGCAGATTCTGAGTGCGCGCAGGAAAAAGCCTATAATTACACCACGTTTAATCTTGGTGTCGTGGTGAGAGTAGAAGTGGAGAAGATCGTGTTGATTGGTAGGTTTTCGATAGACTTTAAAACGAAGTTCATGGTCAGCTTTGCAGAGAAGAACATCAAGGAATGGAAGGGAGTTGTCGACTTCTTCTTCTAGTGTGAACTGGATTGATGGCTCGACCTGGTTGAGCTTGTGTTGGAGAGCTTGAACGTTGAAACGTCTGGGAGTTATGATGAGAATGTCGTCAACATAACGGAGCCAGGTGACAGTAGAGGGAATAATAGTGGAAAAACGCTCGACTTCCAAATGTTCCATATATAGGTTCGCAAGGACGGCACTAAGTGGCGATCCCATGAGTAGTCCAAAAGTTTGCTGAAAGAGTTGATTTTCGAAAGAGAAACATGTAAAGCCCACACATAGTTCAACAAGGTCGATGAAATCGCTGGCTGGAAGAGGAAGATCAAGCGAGTCGTCAATTTTCCTGCGCAAGAGATCAATAGCTTGTGTAGTAGGTACTTTGGTGAATAGGGATGTTACATCAAGGCTGGAGAGTTTCTTGTTCCTGATGTTGATGTTGCGAATGCGATTGAGAAGGTCACCAGAGTGTTTGAGATGTGCTGGACTGATAGTGCCCAAAAGTTTGGAGAGGTGTTTAGCGAGAATGCCTGAGAGTTGGTGGGGAGCACTACCTATTCCCGAAGACTGTCACATGCAGCATTCTCCACCTGACCCAGCATTCTCCACCTGACTAAATGCTATAAATACTCATGTTACTCTTTTTCCAGGTAGATCTGTTTGTGACTAGATAAAGCCCACTGCGTGGGCGAAACGTTGTCAATAAAGGATCACATTATACTGCTTATGTGTTTATTTTTCCACTTGTCCTGTTTCCTGACAAACCTTACCTAACTTAACATTGAACAATCTTGGGCCCCTGACACTTATTGTGTTGTCTCTTAGTGTACTCATGGCGACCCTCCTCCTCACTGGGAAGATGTTACACTGCCTGCAGAGTCTTTTGCTTTCATAGGAAGTGATTTCCTCAGCCTGGAGGACGGTGCAATGGTCCGGGAGGCGCCACCTGCTGTCAGATTGCTGTGGAACCTCCCAGCAGCTGTGCGGCCTGCCACTGGGTCTCTGCAGCCATCGGTGTAATACGGCACACACCCAGGGCTTTCCGCACTCGCAATACTAGCCGAAGCAAGTCATTGCAAAATTTGCTGGGGGCAATGCCTCTTGCTGCCTGGTAGGGCTGACCTCAAACTCTGGTGCCCAAAGGAGGGACACCGTGTAGTTCGCTGCTGGTCTGTCGCAGCCCCCTGCCACAAGCAATGGCATGGGCAGGAGCTTCATTGTGGCATTGTGTAGGGACGCTGTAGAAGGCTGCTGAAGATCGTTGAAGAGCTGTAGAGTAGGAGATGAGCGCACACATGACTGCTAAGAGAAAGTTCCACAACTTTGCGTGCGAGCGAAAAAAAAATTGAAAAATTATGGAAATGTAATACGACGTTTCTACATGGAATTATAGTCATTTATATCATGTATGGTGACAGCGATGTGCGTAACACGCCTGCTCTCAGCCCGTATATTTTTAAGATTTTTTCCATTTTTTTGTGCTATTTCTTGTATTATTCATTCTAATAAAATAATTGACGATTTGGCATCACATAAGAGTGGGCGGAGTTTATACGTAGACTTGTGGCCAATCAGGAACCGTCTGGGAACATTAGCTGATGTCAGTGAAATTCCCACTCCGAGAGAGGCACCAGAAATTACTTCATTATTACTCTAATATCAACTCTACAGCTTATTTATCTATCACAATTGATCTTATATGACATAATAAACACTATAAATAACATACAAACATGTTATATACCTGGAGTTTACCTGGAGAGTTCCAGGGGTCAACGCCCCTGCGGCCCGGTCTGTGCCCAGGCCTCATGTTGGATCAGGGCCTGATCAACCAGGCTGTTACTGCTAGCCACACGCAGTCCAATGTACGAACCACAGCCTGGCTGGTCAGGTACCTACTTCAGGTGCCTGTCCAGTGCCTGCTTGAAGACAACTAGGGGTTTATTGGTAATCTCCCTTATGTATGCTGGGAGGCAGTTGAACAGTCTTGGGCCCCTGACACTTATTGTGTTGTCTCTCAACGTGCTAGTGGCACCCCTACTTTTCATTGGGTGGGATGTTACATCGTCTGCCGAGTCTTTTGCTTTCGTAGGGAGTGACTCGTGTACAAGTTTGGTACTAATCCTTCTAGAATTTTCCAAGTGTATATAATAATGTATCTCTCCCACCTGCGTTCTAGGGAGTACAGGTTTAGGAACTTAAAGCGTTCCCAGTAATTGAGGTGATATATCGCAGTTATGCGTGTCGTGAAGGTTCTCTGCACATTTTCTAGGTCAGCAATTTCACCTGCCTTGAAAGGTGCAGTTAGTGTGCAGCAATATTCCAGCCTAGAATGAATAAAATAGGCCATAATATACACACACAACCCGCACATATAAAAAGAGAGGAGCTTACGACGACGTTTCGGCCCGACTTGGACCATTCCGAGATATTCGCCTGGAACGGAGCCGACCACCCAGCTCCGGGAAAAAATCCGAGAAAATCGCTTGTGTTTCAATGTTTTCCTAATAAAACTAGTGTTTTAGTGTAGTTAGCCTCTCTAAAACTCCGTTTTATCTTACTCAAAAGCCAAAGAACACGTTATGGGAAGAAGGGGAAATAATTTTATGTCCTTACGGCTGATAGAGACTCGCCATATTTAGGCCATAATATGGCGAGTCTCTATCAGCCGTAAGGACATAAAATTATTTCCCCTTCTTACCATAACGTGTTCTTTGGCTTTTGAGTAAGAGAAAACGGAGTTTTAGAGAGGCTAACTACACTAAAACACTAGTTTTTATTAAGAAAACATTGAAACAAGCGATTTTCTCGGATTTTTTTTCCGGAGCTGGGTGGTCGGCTCCGTACCAGGCGAATATCTCGGAATAAATAAGTAAGTTATTGACTTATTTTACTCTTTACTGTTTAATTAAATGAAATAATATTCACAGGAATCATAAAAGTATGATTGTTCTTAATTTTTAGTGATGTTCTTTTGGAAATACGTATTCCAAATATTTTGGGATTTATGTGGGAGTAAAGGGCAGTTGCAACATTCAAACAACTTACCAACTTTATTTTTTTGTGGAATAAAGATAATATATTTACAGGAAAGTACTTCACCAAAAAATCGTATTAGCGTTGTTCTTTCGGTATCAAGTCCCCAAACAACCTTACATAGTGACATATAGGCCTGGGAGCCTGCTAAGTGACATTTTCAGTAAATATTATTTTCATTTTTTTCAGTTGTTGTTTGGGCTATCTTATTGAATATTATTTACAGTAAATAGAATGAACACTTCTTTGTTTACACCAAAAATGAAAGAAATTGGACAAAAAAAAAAAATTGTGGAACTGCCCCTAAGGCTGAGGATGACGCTGTGCCGCACGAAGATCTGTCTCAGGCACCGTCGAGACGCTGGGAGTGACAGGTTGCTCTTTAGGCCAGCAAGTGGGTTGGATGAACGCTGATGAAGTTGACGGGCGTCAGTCCACTCCACCCTGAGAACAAAGCTCACTCTGCCACTGGAGAACTTTTTTTTTTTTTATTAGGAAAAAAACATTACAAAACTGATATTCATATAGTATAAGAAGGACAAGTCTTGACAAGAACAAGATAATGGCTCAAAACACACTGTTAATTAACTTATAAATAAATCAATGAGTAAATTGATACAAACTTCATGAACCTATAAAACCACATCCGCCCACAAAAAAAATATAATACATATACCACTTGAGTTAAGGTAGGTCCACACGTATGTCTAATACTAGTTAAACTTCAGACTACAAAAACTGACATTACCATGGGGCTCTTGTGGTCTGGTGGCTAAAGCTCTCGCTTCACACGGCGAGGGCCTGGGTTCGATTCCCAGCCAGGGCAGAAACATTGGGCGTGTTTCTTTACACCTGTTGTCTATGTTCCCCATCAGTAAAATGGGTACCTGGGTGTTAGTTGACTGGTGTGAGTCGCATCCTAGGACACTGACCTAATCTGCCCGAAATGCTCAGCATAACAAGGGACTTTCTATATAGTAGTATGTCACTGATGTCAGCTAGGCCTGTATACCATGTACATGTACTTGTAGAAATAAAGATATTATTATTATTATTATTATTATTATAAACACAGCTACCGAGTCCCTGTCCGGACTCTGACAGAAGTAACAGAAGTAACCCTCACAACAAAAACAAAGTAAAACTCCTAACAGCCACACTAAAAATATCAGTCACGCACACAGACACGCCATTTCACAGACTATGTTGAAATTCTGTACTACTTTTCACAAGATTGACACTTTAGACAACACATACACGGGACATGAAGAACACGGAATAAAATATACCCGCACAAATATAGTTACCCACCGCACAAGCGTTTCAAATGGGTATCTATATTATGACTGTGGAGACGGCAATCGACTTAGTAGCCGGCCACAAATGTATCATATCATCCAAATACCCCATCCCTAATCACAACCACTCTCGCTATTCTCTCACAAGACGCAAAACACACGATTACACACGACAGGCCAGTCCTTTTACATTTTGACGTCGTACAAATGCCATAAATCTGTCACACGGAAGTTACGGTACGTATACGGGAAACTGTTCTCCCAACGATTCCCAAACAACAGATAATACCGTGAACTCACTCAATTGGTCCCACTGTCCTGAGTACCCATGACATATGAACGAAATCCGAAACTAATACTCCCAGGGCCCGTGCGACCCCATCCGGCACCCCCCGCACGTCTAGACTAAGGACACGTAAAGTCGACAACCCCCCTCCACCCACCCACCTAATAACTCTACCAAACCAAACTTGTACGCCCTCTAAAAGTTCACAAAAATAAATCGCATGAAACACTGTTTCTTCATACCCACAATCTTTACAAGACGGCAAATCACGTACCTGCCGCGTACACAGAACCGAACTCGACGGCAAGATGTTATGAAAGAATTTATACATTGTCGCAAAGGAAGACCAACCAACCGGTTCCAAATCTCCGCCCAAGCATACAATGGAAACTGACCACAGACCGGTGGCACGTCATCTTCTACAGTCGCCTGAACTAACATACGTAACTTACACGCTTGCGGGTTGGAAACTACAGTAAGTACACGCAATATATCTACACATCTATGACGATCACGTCCTGTGACACACTTGCTCAGGTATTGGTACGTCTCACTAACTGGATGGCTCGCCACGTGCAGGTATTGCACATATGTATGTTTAACAAAAAGGGCTAAACTGAAACCATGAAAATCTATTAACCCCAAACCTCCCTTGCGAACACTTAAACTAAGCACACTGCGGCGTAACCAACAACAACGACTTCCTCAGATAAACCGAAAGACGCGAACTAACAAACGTGTCTCATCCCTCGGGCACAACAGAAAAAACACCCACGACGTGCCATACCTTAGCATATAGGATGGAATTAGTAACCAAAACCCGTTGATGGAGCGTTAATCCATGTAACCTCAACATTCCTACACGTCGGATAACACTATCAACCACCATCTGAGAGTTGAGAACGCGCCCCTCATTTGTACTAGACGCATGAATTATCCCACATATTTTTAAAGAATCACGCACAGCCCAGGGGCTTTCCACGGACAGAGGACCCCCCTGCCAAAGTCCTGCCACTGGAGAACTGCTGTCACCACTTGTTTACTAAAGGTCTTGAGCGCCGAGTCTTGTGGCTGCGATTACTTGCTAGGTAGCATAGAAGGTTGAAGGAACACTGCCTGTTGACTAGTATTCACTTTATTATATAATCAAATGGGTTCACTGAGAGCCAGACCGCTGCGGGCTAGAATGATCCTAGGATGGAGGCCGCAAGAATGAGGCCGAGTGGGCATAGCATCCCAATGACCTGGGTAGGCCTAGAGATGGCAGCACTACGGTGCTGCCATCTCTAGGCCTGGGTTAAAATATCCACCTGGGGATATTTTAACCTGACGACCCAACATGACGTTAGGAACCAGAGTGTAGGTGGTGTTAAGAGTGGTGATGGTTACTCTGTCTCCTAACGTCATGATGAGTCGTCGGGTTAAAATATCCCCAGGTGATGATATGAGGATGAGTATAGGAACGATGTTTTAGGGATGATGTGGGTGAGAAAATGTGATATGTAGCATAGATGAGAAATGAAAAATGTGGTATGAATATTCAGTTTAGAAAAGAATTGTATAAATCAGTTTTATGTTTTGGTGATCGTCATGTCCAAGTGATTGTGTTTTAGTTGAAGGTGTGTGTGTGTATCTTAGTTTTGGTAATGTCTCATGTCTTAAATTTGTTGTCATCATGTCATGGTATTTTTGTGGTTTTGTCTTATGTCTTAAATTTGTTGTGATTTTGTCATGTATTAGTTGTTGGTCATGTTATAGTGTTTGTGTTATGACTTATTTTGTGTTCATGTCTTAGATTTTGAATATGTCTTAGATTTGGATATGTCTCGTGTCGTAGTTGGAGGTGTATGTCTTAGTTTTGGTACTCATGTTATGTCTTGGTGGTGTCTGTGTTAGTTTTGGTAATGTCTCATGTTATAAAATTGTGTTTATGTTATGTCTTAGTTGGTGGTTCTTAGATTTTTTGGGGTACATATATTATAGTTCACGGTGAACATGCCTTGGTATTTTTTGTGCTTATGTCTTATTTTGCGTATATGTCTTAGTTGGATGTGTTTGTGTCTTAGATTTTGCTTATGTCTCATGTCTTAAATTTGTTGTGATGTTGTGTATTAGTTGGTGGACATGTTATAGTGTTTGTGTTAGGCTTAGTTTGTGTTCATGTCTTAGATTTTGAATATGTCTTAGATTTGGATGTTTCATGTCTTAGTTGGAGTTGTATGTCTTAGTTTTGGTGCTCATGTTATGTCTTGGTGGTGTCTGTGTAGTAGTTTTGGTAATGTCTCATGTCATAAATTTGTTGTGATTATGTCATGTCTTATTTGGGTGTGTTCATGTTATGACTTAGTTGGAGGTGTATGTCTTATGTCTTAGTTGGAGGTGTATGTCTTATGTCTTAGTTGGAGGTGTATGTCTTATGTCTTAGTTGGAGGTGTATGTCTTATGTCTTAGTTGGAGGTGTATGTCTTATGTCTTAGTTGGAGGTGTATGTCTTATGTCTTAGTTGGAGGTGTATGTCTTATGTCTTAGTTGGAGGTGTATGTCTTATGTCTTAGTTGGAGGTGTATGTCTTAGTTGGAGGTGTATGTCTTTTGTCTTAGTTGGAGGTGTATGTCTTATGTCTTAGTTGGAGATGTATGTCTTAATTTTGGTGTTCATGTTATGTCTTAGTTGGTAGTGTCTGTGTTAGTTTTGGTTATATCTCATGTCATAAATATGTTGTGATTATGTCATGTCTTAGTTGGGTGTGTTCATGTTATGTCTTAGTTGGTGGTTCTTAGATTTTTTTTGGGTGCATGATATGTTATCGTTGGTGGTGATTGTGAGCTCATAATTGTATGTCTTAGATTTTGTCTTTATGCTATAAAGTCTGGAGAATGGGTGAGTGAACTTTTATTAAGAGTTTGTAGTTTGGTGGATGAGATGTAATTTCAGTTAATGAAATGTGTGTGATTGAGAATGTAGTTTGGGGTTGAGTTAGAAATGATAAATCTTATTTGCTAGTATTCAGTGGTGTTTTGGGAGTATTCGATGGTGTTTTTGGGAGTGTTCAATGGTGTTTTGGTGGTATTCAATGGTGTTTTGGTAGTATTCAGTGGTGATTTGGGAGTATTCGATGGTGTTTTTGGGGGTATTCAATGGTGTTCTCGGAGTGTTCAATGGTGTTTTTGGTAGTATTCAGTGGTGTTTTGGTAGTATTCAATGATGTTCAAATGATGTATGATTGTGTTTTGGAGGTGTTCAATGGTGTTTTGGGAGTATTCAATGGTGTTTTGGGAGTATTCAATGGTGTTTTGAGAGTATTCAATGGTGTTTTTGGTAGTATTCAGTGGTGTTTTGGTAGTAGTCAATGGTGATTTGGGAGTATTCGATGGTGTTCAAATGATGTATGATTGTGTTTTGGAGGTGTTCATAGTAAACTGGGGTGTGTTCTGTAATGTGAACTTAAGGGTTGTTGGTGTGAGAATATTTCTTAACAGTTATTGAGAAAAGTATGTGTGTGTGTGTGTGTGTTCTTAGGTTGAGGTGTTGATTCACCGGGAAATCTCCCGGCCCGGGTCATTACCAGATGGCGACCCGGCTCCGGCTCCCTGGCGTGGGAGTAGCAGAGACCGAAGTCTCCCATGGGAGGGGGTACCCCTCAGCGGTGGGACCAACTGGTCCCAGGCCTAGCCATATTCGCCCACAAGCACGAGGCAGGTAGGTAGCTAGTTGCCAGGCCCCTCTGGTCTGCCACCTTCCCCGCCCCAAGGAGGCTGACGGGAAGGGCAGGCTTGCGAGCCGCAGATGGTACAAGCTCCAGCCTTGGCACCTACCCTGCCCTAGAAGGGCTGGGCATGGTGAGCGACCTGTGTTCTTAGATAATGGTAATCATGAAATGGAGTTGGTGAACATGAAAAATGTGATCTTAGTAAAAGTATACATAGTTTTAGTGATCTTGTCCTCAGTGATTTTAGTAATAGTGTTCTCGGTTAGAGTGTTTTGAGGGAATGTGTATAAAATGTGTGATCTGTGATCTTAGTGTCTTGTCCTAAATGTTCTTACATATTGGTAATTATGATATGGAGTTGGTGAACATGAAAATGTGATCTTAGTAATCATAGTATAAGTGATCTTGGTTATAATGTTTTGTGTGAATGTTTATAAAAATGAGTGATCTTAGAGGCTTTAATTCTCTCTATGCCAGTGCTATGGCAGTATTGAGGTGAGGGTGTGGTAGTAAATAGTGCAGGTCATGGCCTCAGGCACTTCCTTGGGTTGACCTGTCATCTTTATCTGTGATCAGGGTCTGAGTTTTGGCCATGTACCACATGGCAGCCCTCAAAGAGTGTATTGTGTGTGTTAGTTACCATTTTGTCCTAGGCACATGTCGATTAGACACTAGGCCTGTTCTGTGTGTGTGTAAGGAAACACTTTGAAATGTTTCTGCCCTGCCGGGAATTGAACCCGGGCCCTCCGTGCGTGAAGCGAGAGCTTTACCCACCTGTGTGTACTCACCTAATTGTTGTTGCAGGGGTCGATACTCAGCTCCTGGCCCCGCCTCTTCACTGACCGCTACTGGGTCCCTTCTCTCCTTGCTCCATGAGCTTTATCATACCTCGTCTTAAAGCTATGTATGGTTCCTGCCTCCACTACATCACTTGCTAGACTATTCCACTTCCTGACTACTCTATGGCTGAAGAAATACTTCCTAACATCCCTTTGACTCATCTGAGTCTTCAGCTTCCAATTGTGCCCCCTTGTTTCTGTGTCCCCTCTCTGGAACATCTTGTCTCTGTCCACCTTATCTATTCCTCGCAGTATTTTATATGTCGTTATCATGTCTCCCCTAACCCTCCTGTCCTCTAGTGTCGTCAGGCCGATTTCCCTTAACCTTTCTTCTTAGGACAATCCCTTAGCTCTGGGACTAGTCTTGTTGCAAACCTTTGCACTTTCTCTAATTTCTTGACGTGCTTGACCGGGTGTGGGTTCCAAACTGGTGCTGCATACTCCAGTATGGGCCTGACGTATATGGTGTACAGAGTCTTGAACGATTCCTTAGTGAGGTATTGGAACGCTATTCTAAGGTTTGTGTGTGTGTGTGTGTGTGTGTCTCAAGACGTTGAGTATAGGTGTGAAATGGGAGTATTGGTGTGTTTTAGGAATGTGAAATGAGTATTGTGTAATGAAATTAGGATGTATGCGGATGTAGGTGTGTATGTGTGACTTGTAATATTGAGTTGGTAATGTGAAATGTTGGGGGTTATGAGTGGTTAGTGTGTGAATGTTATAAGTAAACGAAATGAAAAGTGTATGTAGAGTTAAAAGAAGTGCGGAAAATTTGGGTTATCCTGGGTTAAGTACCGTTGGGTTGTAGCGTTTGTGAGTGAGGTGAGCGAGGGAGAGTGAGGAGCAGGGGAGATTCAGGGAAAGGAGTGTGAGGTATTGGGGCTTAGGAATTTGTTGTGTCTTGTCTCGCCTTGATGATTGTGTGTGTGTGTGTGTTTGTAGAGAGCAGGTCATGACCTCAGGCGCTTCCTTGGGATGACCTGACATCTGTCTCTCATGTGATCTTATCTGAGGTAACTCAGATAAGATCATAGACAGTCCTCACCAGGCATATAAGGTCATTTGAGCAGACACCTAAACTTGAGTGTGGGATGTGTAAGAGAGTGGAAGTTATAACAATTGAAATCTTAATTCGTAATATGTAAAAAATTGTGACAATTGAATCTTTTTGTTGTATTTACCAATGTATTGTATTGTTGAATACTGAAACGAGGAAATTGTAAGTGTTGTGGTTGAACTAGAGAATCTTTTTGTCATATTCGCGAAATTGAGGAACTTTTTGTTGAACTAGAGAAAATGTGTAATGTTTTTCCTATGTTGATTTTAGTCGGTGACTTTTGTATTAGTGAAAATTCTTGTAATAAATTTGTTGTTGTTATTAACGTAAGAGTGGAACTTTTTATTCTGTTACCAGAAAAACGTGGAAAAATGGAATAATGAAAGTGTGGAAAATAAATGATGAAAAAAATGTGTATTAGTGTTAAACCTGTGTTTACTTCATTTAACAAGTGGAAAAGTAAATTAGTTCAATTAACAAGAGGAAGTTTACCTGCTCAATCCTGTTTTAGCTTGTTGACCTGTTTACTTGTGATGACCTCACACCCCCACCTGTGTTTACTCTGTGGTCAGTGAGGTCACGGGTGCTTATCACATGACCTCACACCTCTCATGATTCAACCTGTTTGTATCTCCATAGAGGGAGACCATACCATCCCCCATAGGAGGGTTACCAACTCTGACCCTCATAGGGGGCGGGCCTTTACCATGCCCCATAGGGGGTTACCTTCAATCTTGATCCAAGGAGATGGAGTTAAAATCTTGATCCAAGGAAGTGGAGGTCTTGATCTGAGGAATTGGAAACACCCAAACATCGAAAAAGAGTAAATCTGGTTGGAAACAGCAGATACTACCAGGATACCTCAGGGATATGTTTAAAAGACAATATTCAAAATAAAGTTGCTAGTAAAGGCAAAACATTTGATCAACAAAGAGAGATAGTACCTGGAGTCTACCTGGAGAGAATTCCAGGGGTCAACGCCCCCGCGGCCCGGTCTGTGACCAGGCCTCCTGTTGGACCAGAGCCTGATCAACCAGGCTGTTACTGCTGGCCGCACGCAGTCCAACGTACGAACCACAGCCCGGCTGATCAGGTACCGACTTGAGGTGCCTGTCCAGTGCCTGCTTGAAGACAGCCAGGGGCTTGTTGGTAATCCCCCTGATGTATGCTGGGAGGCAGTTGAACAATCTTGGGCCCCTCACACTTATTGTGTTGTCCCTCAACGTGCTAGTGGCACCCCTGCTCTTCATTGGGGGATGTTACATCGCCTGCCAAGTCTTTTGCTTTCGTACGGAGTGATTTTTGTGTGCAAGTTTGGTACTAAGCCCTCGAGAATTTTCCATGTGTATATAATAATGTATCTCTCCCGCCTGCGTTCTAGAGAGTACAGGTTTAGGAACTTCAAGCGTTCCCAGTAGTTGACGTGGTTTATCACACTTATGCGTGCGGTGAAGGTTCTCTGCACATTTTCAAGGTCAGCAATTTCACCCGCCTTGAAAGGTGCAGTTAGTGTGCAGCAATATTCCAGCCTAGATAGAACAAGCGATCTGTAAAGTGTCAACATGGGCTTGGCATCCCTGGTTTTGAAGGTTCTCATTATCCATCCTGTCATTTTTCGAGCAGATGCAATTGCTACATTGTTATGGTCCTTGAAGTTGAGATCCTCTGACATGATCACTCCCAGGTCTTTGACATTAGTTTTCCGTATCTGAGTAATTGAAATTTCTCATCATTGAACTTCATATTGTTTTCTGCAGCCCATTTAAAGATTTGGTTTATGTCTGCTTGGAGTCTTGCAGTGTCTTCAACGTTGGACACTGTCATACAGATTCGGGTGTCATCTGCAAAGGAAGACACAGCACTGTGGCTTATATCCCTGTCAATGTCTGATATGAGGATGAGGAATAGGATGGGAGCAAGTACTGTGCCTTGTGGAACAGAGCTTTT
This sequence comes from Cherax destructor, assembly GCA_009830355.1. NCBI lineage: Eukaryota > Metazoa > Arthropoda > Malacostraca > Decapoda > Parastacidae > Cherax > Cherax destructor. The sequence continues at coordinate 74,236 of WNWK01005421.1, forward strand.
CACAGTAGCTGCCTCAGACTTTACTCTGTTGACTACTACTCTTTGTGTTCTACGTGTTAGGAAATTGTAGATCCATCTACGAACTTTTCCTGTTATTCCTTTATCACGCATTTTGTGTGCTATTACACCATGGTCACACTTGTCAAAGGCTTTTGCAAAATCTGTGTATATAACATCTGCATTCTGTTTATCTTCTAGAGCATCCAGGACCTTGTCGTAGTGGTCCAGTAGTTGGGACAGACAGGAGCGGCCTGCTCTAAACCCATGCTGTCCTGGGTTGTGCAATTGATGGGTATCAAGATGGGTGGCGATCTTGCTTCTTAGAACCCTTTCAAAGATTTTTATGATATGGGACGTTAGCGCAATTGGTCTGTAGTTCTTTGCTATTGCTTTACTGCCCCCTTTGTGGAGCGGGGCTATGTCTGTTGTTTTTAGTAGCTGCGGGACGATCCCAGTGTCCATGCTCCCTCTCCATAGGATGTTAAAAGCATGTGATAGGGGCTTCTTGCAGTTCTTGATGAACACGGAGTTCCATGAGTCTGGGCCTGGAGCGGAGTGCATGGGCATGTCATTTGGCGTCGTGATGATGTCAGAAAGGCATGCGTCTGTCAAGTTCTGTGGCACTCTCATAAAAAAATCATTTAGGTTTTCGATTTTCAGTCTGGTTAGTGGCTCGCTAAAGACTGAGTCATACTGGGATTTAAGTAACTCACTCATTTCCTTGCTGTCATCTGTGTAGGACCCATCCGGTTTAAGTAGGGGCCCAATACTGGTTGTTGTTCTCGACTTTGATTTTGCATAGGAAAAGAAATACTTAGGGTTTCTTTCAATTTCATTTATGGCTCTTAGTTCTTCCCGTGTCTCTTGATTCCTGTAAGATTCCTTTAGTTTTAATTCGATGTTTGCTATTTCTCTGACTAGTGTCTCCCTACGTATTTCAGAGATATTGGCCTCCTGTAGCCGCTCCGTTATTCTGTGTCTTCGCCTGTATAGGAGCGCCTCTCTTTCTAGTTTGCATCTTCTCCTCCTTTTCCTTAAGGGAATTTGCCTTGAGCAAACCTCAAGTACCACAGAGTTAATTTGTTCTAGACATAGGTTGGGATCCGTGATGCTTAGGCAATCTTCCCAGTTTATATCATTTAGAACTTGGTTTACTTGGTCCCACCTTATGTTTTTGTTATTGAAGTTGAATTTGGAGAAAGCTCCCTCACGGCTGATCACAATGAGTGACTAGCTCCCTTAAGGTTTACTATACAAATAGTAGGAGTCTAAGAAATAAGATAGATGAGCTAAGATTACTTGCAAGTGTAGGTAATATAGATAATATTGCTATAACAGAGACCTGGTTCAAGCTAAAAGATAGAGAAATGCCTTCCGAGTGCAACATTCAGGGTTACAAACTATTCCACACTGATAGGGTCAACAGGAAGGGTGGTGGAGTGGCGATGTATGTCAGAGATAATTTAAATTGTTGTGTTAGATAAGATTTGAAACATCGGACACAGAATCTGTTTGGCTACAGTTTCTCGAGGGTCGTGAAAAATTAATTTTGGGTGTGATTTACAGGCCCCCTAAGTCTGGATAGGGAGCGCAGTAAGCTGCTATGGGACGAAATTCATGAGGCATGTAGATATGGAAATGTTGTGTTAATGGGAGATTTTAACTTTAGACAAATTGATTGGAACAATGTGACAGGTAATCTTGAGTCTAGTGACTTTCTTGATACGGTTCAGGATTGTTTTTAAAAACATTTTGTGACAGAACTAACTAGAGGTAGCAACTTGCTTGATTTGGTTCTTGCCAACAAAGAATCACTAATTAATAATCTTGAGGTTAATGAAGAGCTTGGGGAAAGCGATCACAAATCACTTAGTTTCAATATATCAGGGGATTACCCAGGTAACTGCAATCAAGTCTCTGTTCCAGACTTTCGCTTAGCCGACTTCATGGGGCTGAGAAATTACCTAGGTGGGCTAAATTGGGATGACCTGACTATGGGTCAGGTAGGTGGTTTTGGTTGCCAATACGACGTTTTCCAGAGCATAGTTCTAGCTGCCCAGACAACTTTTGTTCCGAGTAGGGAAATTAGATCTAACAAAAATTATCCTAAATGAATGAACAATAGATTAAAACATCTCATTGGTCAAAAGAGAGGCATATATAGGCGTATCAAAAGCGGGGATAAACAGATAAGAAATCAATATTTTCTATTAAAGAGAGAAATAAGAAAAAAGAATAAGAAAAGCAAAAAGGGATTATGAGGCGAAAGTCGCAAGGGATTCGAAGACAAACCCAAAAGGGTTCTTTCAGGTATACAGAAGTAAGATTAGGGACAAGATAGGCCCACTTAAGAGTAACTCAGGACAGATCACGGACAGTGATAACGATATGTGTGAAATTTTCAATACTTACTTCCTCTCAATTTTTACTCAGGAAGATACTAGCGGAATTCCAGAAATAATAAATTATGTAGAACAGGAAGATAATAGACTATGCTCGATTGGGGTAACTAGTGACATGGTCCTCAGACAAATAGAGAAATTAAAACCTAACAAATCCCCAGGCCCTGATGAACTGTTTGCAAGAGTTTTAAAGGAATGTAAAGAGGAACTTAGCAAACCTTTGGCAAATCTTTTCAATATATCACTACAAACTTGCATAGTGCCAGACAAGTGGAAAAGGGCAAATGTAATACCTATTTACAAGGCAGGTGACAGGTCCTTAGCTTCGAACTATAGACCAATAAGCCTTACCTCCATAGTTGGTAAATTTATGGAATCAATAATTGCCGAGGCAATTCGTAGCCATCTTGAAAGGCATAAATTGATTAATGAATCTCAACACGGTTTTACTAAGGGGTGTTCCTGTCTTACGAATTTACTAACTTTTTTCACTAAGGTGTTTGAGGAGGTAGATCATGGTAATGAATATGATATTGTGTATATGGACTTCAGTAAGGCTTTTGATAAAGTTCCACATCAGAGGCTACTGGGGAAACTTAAGGCACACGGAATAGGAGGAGAAATTTTTTTCTGGGTAGAGGCATGGTTGACAAATAGGCGGCAGAGAGTATGCATAAATGGGGAGAAATCAGAATGGGGGCACGTCTCAAGCGATGTCCCACAGGGGTCAGTTTTGGGCCCCCTGTTGTTTACAATTTACATAAACGACATAGATGAGAGAATAAATAGCAACATAAACAAATTTGCTGATGACACCAAAATAGGCCGTCCAATTCATTCTAATGAGGACATTAGAGCACTCCAGGATGATTTGAATAGACTGATGCAGTGGTCGGAGAAGTGGCAGATGCAGTTTAATGTAGACAAATGCAAAGTTCTAAATGTTTGGCAGGACAATAACCATGCCACATATAAATTGAATAATGTAGATCTTGTGATTGCGAGAAGGATTTAGGAGTTCTGGTTAGTAGTAATCTGAAACCAAGACAACAGTGCATAAGTGTTCGCAATAAAGCTAACAGAATCCTTGGCTTCATATAAAGAAGTATAAATAATAGAAGTCCTCAGGTTGTTCTTTAACTCTATATATCTTTGGTTAGGCCTCATTTAGATTATGCTGCACAATTCTGGTCACCGTATTACAGAATGGATATAAATGCACTGGAAAACGTACAGAGGAGGATGACAAAGTTGATCCAATGTATCAGAAATCTTCCCTATGAGGATAGACTGAGGGCCTTGAATCTGCACTCTCTAGAAAGGCGTACAATTAGGGGGGATATGATTGAGGTGTATAAATGGAAAACAGAAATAAATAAAGGGGATGTAAACACCTGCACCATCACAACACCCGACAGACAACAACAATAATGGCCGCCGCCACAGTCCAAGATAACTCTTTCCATGGATTTGATGTTAAGAAGATTAATGACCCAGAAATAGCTAAACTCCTTATGATCCAGAACCAAACAATCACCAAACTTACCCAGGAAATGCAGGAGCTTGAAACCTCCAATGCACAGTATCTCATCAAGATCACAACTCTGGAAGAAAAACTAACCACTCTAGAACAACTAAGCAACACCCACACCCAGTCCGTGGACACCATCAACACTCTAAAAGATCAAGTCACCCAACTGAATAAGAACATCATAGAAGAAAGATCACGAGTGGATCTACAACTTACTGATGTCATCAACAACTTCCAAGACCATAACGACCAACAACAGCTATGTGACGCTGTTATAATTAATAGCAAACATCTTCCACCTACAGTCACCCAAGAGACATGCATGGAGGCCACCCTACAACTCTTCAAGGACCACCTTAGCCTAAACATACGTAGTGATGAACTTAAAGACTGCAAACTGATGGGCTACCAAGCAGGGAAAAAAACAGTGCTATTAAAATTCAATACCAGCTTGCAAAGAAACAACCTACTAAAAACAATGAAATCTGATGTTTATGTTAACGAATGCCTTACCAAAACAAGACAAAACCTCCTTTATCGATTAAGAAAATTACGCAATGCCCAAAAAATTCATCAGTGCTTTGTGAGGGATGGTAAAATCGCAGTTAGGAAACAGCCCACTGGGAAGAGGTACTTCATTGCAACAAAACATGAACTCAAAACATTCCTGAGTGAGGCTGGGTTAACAGAATTAGAATAATATGTAGTAAACCCATTGTCCACGATTAGTGTTATGAACCATCTATAAATTTTGTTCTCCAAAATTCTAATACCCTCTTACCATTAAATTTTCACTTTTATATCCAACTACCATTCTACCTCATAGTCTTAATTCTACCTCATAGTCTTAATTTGTATTTGATAACTACAAAATCCCCTTATTATTTAAGCTTTATTGCACAATTTTTATTTTAAAATTATTATTGCCCCATTTTTTTATACTTCATTGCTCAATCTTATGTTATACCTTTATTTTTATTAACCTACCATTGCCAAAGATCCAAGCTTCCATATACAGCTACAACATCATTGCCCTATCTTAACCAATTATACTTTTTAATAACCTGTGGCAAATATCCCATTTTACTTATTTTAATATCTACTGTATACCATTCTTTGCCCCTCTTTATTTTTTTTATTATACATTTATATAAACCTGTATTATACCTTTATATCTATTGCAACTATTCTCTAGTACAATTACAAGTAACAGTCTGGTGCTACTTTACTCTATAAATACCTTATAACTACCTTATTATCTTGTTAATATCATAGGTAATATCTAGTTTACCTAATTACATTCTAGCTTATTAAATAACCAACACCAAACTCATTGGTGCTACCCAATTTTGTAATTTAAACTTAATAGTTTGTGTCTAAATTTTTAATTTTTTACTGTACTTTATTTCATTCTAGCTTAATACATAACCTATACCAAACTCATTGGTGCTACCTTGTTTTTAGTAATTGTATCTTATTAGTAACCTATGTGACATGTCAAGATATCTTATTCATGAAATAAGATACCTGCTTGTAACAGATAATTGAAATGTAGATATAAACCCAAATGTACAATTGTTAACCCCTTTGGGGCCTAGTGCCTAGGCCTTTTGTGTATCCATATGCTCTTGCGCTACCGTCCACACGATGGATATGGGGTGCACAATAAACTAGCCACTTCGGTGGCAAAATCTAATCTATCTTATTAGTTTATATCTAAATTTTTATTTCATACTAGTTTAATATATACTCAATACCAAGTCCATTATGTTTATATGTTACTATACTCTATTTGACCAATGTGCATTAGTTATGTACTTATCAAAACATCCCCTTACTACAGATATCAGTATTATAACTCACCACACTATACATGACATAACAAAATTACTATTTAACCTAAATGATGAATGATCACGTCGACCCTGATCTAAACCTATTTAATCAAACACCCATTCAAAATTTACTGGAAAATAACTGCCTCTACTACACCGCATCACAAGCCCACACTGTTCTAAACTCTACTAAAAGTATAACAGTTCTTAACTACAACGTCCGATCCTTAAGCAAACACTATGATGACCTCCTTGCCCTCCTTGGTTCCCTAAAGACAACCTTCACATGTATTGTCCTTACTGAAACCTGGCTTAAGCAGGATACAATAGATATCTACTCGCTGCCAGGATACACAACAATACACAACTGCAGACCACATCAAGTTGGAGGAGGTATTGCAATCTATTACTCTAATGAAATATCCTGTTGTGACACCACTTGCTATAATGATGAATATGGAGAATATATTTTTGCTAATTTTACTGCACAAAACCTTAAGACTCCCATAACAATCGGGGCCATTTACTGGATGCCTCATACAAACATCCCAAATTATAGCGATCAAATAAAAACGCTAATAACAAACAACCAATTGAACAAACACCACCTTATCTTAGCTGGAGACTTTAACATCAACCTTGGCCAACCAGATGACCAGCCAGTAACCGATTTCATCAACAATATGAACAACACACTTCTCATACCAACAATAACCAAACCAACTAGGCTTACTGAGACGAATGCAACCATAATCGACCATATATGGACCAATATCCTAGCCCCCCTTAAATCGGGGATAATAACAGACAGCACCACAGACCACTACCCCACCTTCCTCTTAACAAACATTAGTAAACCGCCCCTAGAATACACCAAAGTTTCATTTCGACTCCATGACCAGGCATCAATAAATAACTTCACAGCAGAGCTAGAGACGGTTGACTGGGCTATAGAATTCTCAAATGCCAAGGGTATCGATGAGTGGACAGACAACTTTCTTAATAAATTACATAGACTATACAACAAACATTGTCCTATAAAAATGAAACGGATTACGAATAAATGGCTAGGATGCCCATGGCTAACTAACAGCTTACTAAAATCCATTAACAAGAAACATCAATATGAGAAGCAATATAGACGGGGATTCATACATAAGGAGTTTATTAAACACTTCATCAGTCCTCACCGAACTAATAAAAAAAGCCAAACAATTGTACTACTCCAGCAGATTCACTGAAACAAGAGGAGATATAAAAAAGACCTGGAAAACACTCTCACAGATTATGGGTACCCACAAACTGAAAAAAAACTAGGGATATTGTCCTAACTAAACCAAACGAAACACCACTACAGCCTATTGATACAGTAAACACGATAAATGACTTCTTCTCAACCATAGGATCAAATCTTGCCAGTAAAATCCCAGATACCAATGCCCGAGCAAGTGATTACCTAGATGGGAATTTCCCATCCTCCTTATATCTTGCACCTACTGAACCCACTGAAGTCACCATGATAATCAAGTCACTTAAAAATAAATCAGGGCATCTGTCTCAAGTTCCACCCTTAATATACTAACGAGCCACGCATGTCCTTTCATATCCTATTTCATTACTTTTTAACAAATCATTAGAAACTAGCACTTTCCCAACACTACTCAAAACAGCAAGGGTTACACCAATACACAAAGGTGGTGACCCTACAGACGTAAACAACTATAGGCCTATATCAAATCTACCGTTGCTATCCAAAATCTTCGAGAAACTTGTGCACAAGAGATTATACTTGTTTATAACGACACAAAGCATACTCAGCCCCTGCCAATTTGGCTTCAGGAAAAATAAAAGCACTAATGATGCAATAGTAAAAATGATAGACCTGCTTTACACAGCACTGGAAAATAAGGAATATCTACTAGGACTTTTTATTGACCTAAGGAAAGCTTTTGACACAGTAAACCACGGCATCCTACTCCACAAACTTGACCACTATGGAATAAGAGGTCATGCACTAGCATACTTCAAATCCTACCTCACTAATAGGTATCAGTATGTCACTATTAAAGACACATCCTCTACGACACTACCACTAGACACCGGAGTACCGCAGGGAAGTGTCCTTGGTCCCCTGCTCTTCCTCTTATACATCAATGATCTTCCCAATGTATCACAACACCTGAAACCAATACTCTTTGCTGACGACACAACTTATGTCATCTCCCACACAAACCTTGCCATGCTTAATACCATTGTTAACGACGAATTAATAAAAATATCAATATGGATGACAGCCAATAAACTTACACTCAACACTGATAAGACCTTCTATATTATGTTTGGCAACAGAGCAGATGATCCACAATTAAACAATAAGATCAACACTACACCTATTGCTAAACATAACGAGGTCAAGTTCCTGGGCCTTCACCTTGACAGCAGCCTGAAATTCAGCACCCATATCCAACACATAAGAAAGTGTCCAAAACTGTGGGGATCATCTCTAAGATACGTTACTACATACCACAATCAGCCCTACTCACACTATACTACTCACTCATCTATCCCTGTTTACTGACTCATTATCATTATGGCGCTGAATGGCAATACACACAGTATTATCGCACATGGTTACTAGAACTTCAATGCCTTGACTGGCAGAAAACACATAGTTATCACTTGAATTTACTTGAGACATGACTGAGCAATTAAACGAGAATTGAAATGAAGCAAAATTGACACAAGTATATGGCACAATATAGCTTAACTGATAGAAATTATTAACTATTCTGCATAAGTAACACGGATAATTGCACAATAACACTAAAGAAAAGATAACTCACTGGAAATTTACTTGGCAAGGAAACTCAACACACTAAAATAAAACAATCTAGCTTTAACTTGAACAGCAAAATGAGTTTTCTTTTATTTTAAATATCAACAAAATTGCAACACAATAAAAAAATTAAATGCACAATTAATTAAAGGAATTCAATAATGGTTATGGCACTAGCAACAATCTGATAAAACAATTCAATAGAATTGTTCACTGGCAAAAATTAAAGTAACTTTACTGCTTGAATCACTTAGAAAGTTCACTGGAATATTACTTATTACTCTTAGGAAATGACAAGTTACTTGAGCAAATAAACAATAAAATTGATGAAACAAAAATGGAATACTGGGGAATATAATTTACACAAAATAAATTTCAGGAATTATCAATAGTCAATAATTGCAATGGGGAAAAACTTTGCAACACAAGAATTAAGATATTACGAAGGAATTAGTTTGAACACTCCTACTCTTTATTGCAAGCAAAGCAAGGTAACTCAATAAAATAATTACTGGAACAATTTACTAAAAACACTGACTTTAAACAAACTTAAGAGTGAAATTGTTCAAACAACACTTTAACATGAACTATGTAAAAAAAAATCATGAACAAGATATTTAACAAGAAAATAAGGCAACACTTACAGGAACTGAAGTACAACTCATCAAGGTAATTAACTTTTGGACTTACAAATTCACAAAAAGTCAATTTCGTTGTCCTTGAGATTAGTAACTTATCAGAAGAAATTGAGATCTTCAATAAAAATTATAGCACTAGTCTGCAAAGTTAAAACACATTAGCACTGTATAAAAATAAACAAGTACACAAAACAATATTGGGTGCAAGGGAAAAAGTAACACTGACTGCAACACATAAGAATTAACAGGGAATGTTACTGGTAAAATGTTAAAAATTGCTTGGAGGAGGAAACAATATGTAGTTACTGGGGCAAGCAAAATTAATTAATTACACAATTAATATTAACAAACAAGGGTAAAATAATAAAAAATGATAACTCTGGGATAGTACACTTGGTGAAACACAATAATTAACAAGACAGAAAATTCAACAACACATGGACAATGCTGGGGAAAAAATTAAAATCTTTTAAAATTACTACTTGGTGGAATATTGGAACACTAGATAACTTTAACAAAACTGTACTTACTGCATACTTAGTAACACAACGAAATTCACAGAAATTATAACGCAATAATTAACAAGGGACAATACTAGTGAAATAAAAAATTAATGCAAATAATTAATTTAACACAGAACACTTCCTAGGATAACTCAAAATTTATGTAACTCGCAGAAATTGTCTCAACACACGAAATTGTCTATAGATTATCTGAAAAATAAAACAACAACACAGTAAATGTCTCTAGGGTGGAAATCGTTGACTGGAGCATGGTGGTGGAGGGTGGTGGAGGGTGGTGGAGGCTGGTGGTCTGGTCCACCCGTTGATAACTTGAAGTAATGTGCATAAACCGGCGGACTACGAACCGAGGCTTTGTAAAGTTGGCACAACAGTTCAGAAGAAACACACTCAGGACGCTCGACCTGGTTCGTAGCCAATAAACTGCTTGCAGGACCCAGTTAAGGTGAAATAATCCACACTTAATGCTTTGTGTGGGTGGATACACGTGGTCAAGGCGTCTGCCTTAGCGTGGGTGGTGGGGGGTGGTTGGGTGGAGTGGCTAGGCTTACACCGCTTCCCGCGTGCGCCTGTGGCTTACGCCGTTTATATGAACTTAACCCAGGGTGGCTTGAATAACCCAGGATACCACGGGGATGGTATTGTACTCAGAACAGCAATACACTGGAGTACAAGGGTGGTATAAATGCGTGAACTCATGTGGCTTACTTCTCAGACAGCAGAGTGGCTTGCTGGCTTAGTAGAATATTTTCACACAGATTGACTGGCTTGGAATCTTGTGACAAATTAGCACAGCAAGGTAGAAGCTGGCTTAAGCCTAGGCTGACATAACTGGTGGTGGCGTACTGGTTGGAATGGTACTCTCCCCTCACTGGCTTACTCGTACAGAATTTGCAAAACCCGGGTCAACCCCTCGTAGGTTTTAGCAAATTAACAAATGAGGCACTTAGCTGACCAGGAGATACTGTAGATATTGTAGACTTCTTGGATGTAGTAGCTGGTAACGTGGTCGGTCTGGAGGCTGTTTACTTGCTTGTCGTAGTCTATCTCTCTATAACAGCGTAATCGATAAAAATTACGGCACACCGCTGCTACCACTTGTCGTGTGGGTCTTGGGAGAGATATTTAGGTAGACATAGACACTCCTTGTAGGATGGTTACGGTATATTTACGGTATGAGTAGGAGAGAGTCCAACCACGTCTGTCCAGTTATAGGTCTGACGCTAGTGAGAGAGTACGCCTATCTGAGACTATGCACATGCGCTGAGCCTCTGACGTCAGCGGGTATCGTGACGTCACACGCAAAGGGACCAGCTGTATAAGTGGGATGAATGCTGATACACTACACAAGTGTATATATGATACTGACACGACATAGTTTTAAAAATAGGTTAGATAAATACATGAGTGGGTGTGGGTGGGTGTGAGTTAGACCTGACTAGCTTGTGCTACTAGGTCAGATGCCGTACTAATTCCTTAAGTGGAAGTGACCTGACTACCTGGAGTTTACCTGGGAAGGGTTAACTCCAGGTGGTCAGGTCTAAGCAGGGAAGTGAGGGACTTGCCTTGCATGGGTCAGTAGGCCTGCTGCAGTGTTCATTTTTTCTTATGTTCTTATGACAACCCTGTAAAACTTGATCCAAGGAAGTGGAGCTTTGAAAAATTATTCTCTACCCACAGGGGGGTATTCAAAACATTCTCGAATATTGGATAAATCTGGACCTTAGTAGGTAGGAGGGGTGGGGAAGGAGCAAATCTTTTTTGTTTGTATTTTCGATATCAAGAAAATACTCTGATCCCCATAGGGGCGGGCGCGGGGCGGGGCGTGGGTGAGGTCAGGGTCATTATCACCAAGGTGTGAAAATTCACACCTAGGTAGGGTGAAGGGGGGTGGGGGGACCGCCGCCATTTTGCTCCGCTGAAGGACTTGCTACACTTCTATATTTTAGGCCAAAGAAGTAGTGTTTTAAAGGGAAAAAAATATAAAATTGATACGTAGGCTTTATTGGTACAACAGAGAAGTATCAACCTGAGAACGTTGTGCTCACGTTACATAACTCTTTGTTTCATCATATTCTTCAATATTTTTATGTGCAGTTTTGTCCTCATAATAAAGATAAAATATTGAGAAACTAACAAGGTATACAGTTAGTATTATTATAGGCGCCCTTGTAAAGATCCACAAGTATAACATAGGATCAAGCCATAGTATATGGGCAGACAAGCGTGTTAGTTACACAAGATAAAGTGTTCTTATCGAACACTTTACCACAAGTACAACTGTACTGACGGAGGATAAGGTCGCCTGAGCCTGTCGCAGGATTGTTACAAGTGTAGTACTTGTTACACTTACACTCAGGGTAGGCATATACTCCTACTGCTTTATTAACACAAGATGCAACCTCACAGCTAGGCGTGGTAGTGGTGGTGGTAGGAGTGGTTGGAGGGGTGGTTGTGGTAGGAGTGGTGGTGGTGATAGGAGGGGGGGTGATGGTAGGAGTGGTGGTGGTGGTGGTAGGAGTGGTGGTGGTAGGAGTGGTGGTGGTGGTGGTAGGAGGGGTGGTGGTGGTGGTAGGAGTGGTGGTGGTGGTAGGAGGGGTGGTGGTGGTGGTGGTAGGAGTGGTGGTGGTGGTAGGAGTGGTGGTGGTGGTAGGAGTGGTGGTGGTGGTAGGAGTGGTGGTGGTGGTAGGAGTGGTGGTGGTGGTAGTAGGAGTGGTGGTGGTGGTAGGAGTGGTGGTGGTGGTGGTAGGAGTGGTGGTGGTGGTGGTAGGAGTGGTGGTGGTGGTGGTAGGAGTGGTGGTGGTGGTGGTAGGAGTGGTGGTGATGGTGGTAGGAGTGGTGGTGGTGGTAGGAGGGGTGGTGGTGGTGGTAGTAGGAGTGGTGGTAGTAGTGGTTTCTTCTGCAGTAGGGGTCGTGGTAGTCAATTCATTTCCGTTGATATCAACGCCTGCACAAATAGGGGCGGTGTTAGGGGCTACGCAGAAGCCAGCTTCACCAGTTACTTCATCTACTATCATATAACCCATGCCAGTACACTTGTGATCCCCAGGACACTGGTCGCTGGTTGGCGTGGTGGTTGCAGTAGGAGTGGTAGTTTTAGATGTGGTGGTGGTGGTGATAGGACTGGAGGTGGTTGTGGTGGCGGCAGTTGTAGTTGTGGTAATGGGGATTTCTTCTGGAGAAGAGGTCGTAGTAGTCAATTCATTTCCGTTGATATCAACGCCTGCACAAATAGGGGCGGTGTTAGGGGCTAAGCAGAAGCCAGCTTCACTAGTTACTTCATCTACTATTATATAACCCATGCCAGTACACTTGTGATCCCCAGGACACGGCTCACCTCTGAAAGTAGAAATAAAGCTTGAAAATAAACAAAGCCAGCAACTTGTAGACTCATACAGTCATTAGCGAACCGTTGTCAAGATGTGTTTCAATCGCTGCACTATGAGAGAGAGATATCTTCCGTATCACATAACTCCTCCCTCTGTAACTTAAAGCATGCTAGATGTGTAATAGCTGTATCTGAACTTTCTCAAGCGACGTAGCAACAATAAGTCAACCTTTTGTTGCCCAAGAGGTCTAGAAATTAGTGATCATCTGTCTCAAGAGGTCCAGTATCATTAGTCCTTTCAGAACCATTAGTTCTTGAGCCAAGAGGCTCAAGAGCAGCTTATTAACATTTTTAAGTGGCCTAGGAGCTGCAACTCAATCTAGTCAGTCATTGTGAAAATTCGTAATCAGTCAGACATAACTACGCATTTCCATGTCCAAGGAGCTTCAGAAGGTGAGGTCTCTATTTTACACAAAACTCACTAATTCCCTTTGTTTAACTTATAAAAATAGAAAATAAACAACTGCACAGCCTAAATCTATACTGCTTCAACTTTTGAGTTTGCTGCATCAGTGGTGTCTGCTTGAACTATTTGAACCCGTTCAATATACTATGTAATTCATACTCACAAAATCACAAATGGGACCTAAGGTATTAATACCTTTCAATTCGAAAACTGTATTATCATGAATATCTCGCAAGTAGTGTATATTCACTTTAGTGTTTTACTTATAGGAGTAACATTAATATTGAATATTATTATAGGTGCTAGACTCACACAAGCATATGATTTTATTCTAATTAAAGATTAAGTTTTCCTGGGAGCAAACTACCGATGTTAGTTATTAGTGATCTCATCAGCTTAGAAGCTGCGTGTGATATCAATATGGTGTGATGGGTTCAGGGCTCAGCCCTTACATTTACTCAAACAGTTTAATGGGTACTGTATCTACCGTGAGTGCTGTGGGTATATAGTTTCTGGAGTCTGTATTCATCTGAAGTTTCAGTCGCTAGTGTTAAGCACTGTTAAGAATGATAACAAATTCCCACTCTAGACAGCATACTTCACCAATATTCAAAAGTCTAAACTTACTCACCATACAAGACATCCATACTTTTTATTGTGCCTACTACATACATAGAACACTAAACTCAAATATAAACCCTCCACTCAAACTTCTCCTTACCAACCTTAACAGGACACAGGACCATAACACAAGACACAGATCACTCTTTGATGTTCCTCGCGTCCATCTCACACTATGTAAAAACTCAAAGCACATAAAAGGCCCAAAAATCTGGAATTCATTACCGGTGAATACCAAAGAAACCCTGTCTGTACATCAATTCAAGACTCTTTAAAAACCACTTACTCACCCAAAACTAAATACATAGTACTTATACAAATACAAATTTTATTTCTTCGCAATTTTACATAGAAGTTTATATAGAAGTGCAAGGAGAGCCACTGACATGCCGTGACATTAGGGGCAGCTTAATCTAATGGCTTATAGACTATGTACATAATATTGGAGAAATTTATTAAGTTTGACTTGTTTAAATATTGTTCAGATTACAATATGATGATATTTCATTGTTCAAATTACATTAAGGTGATACTACATTGTAACAAGTGTTGTGGAAACTTTTTGAGTCACGCAAGTTCCACAGGGTAAGTGAGCCGTTAGGAGCCTTAAACATACCATGGATCGGCCCTTGGAGTTTATAAACCCACACACCCAACCAAAACAAGCATACACATTCAAGTTGGCGAAGGTAACAATTGTGTACATTTTAATTGATAGATTTATTCACCTAGGAAAGTTTGTACAGTTAGTAACTAATATTAGGATTATTGAGGCAACGTTAGATGTTAATAATGTAGTTCTAACACCTTAATATAGGTAGATATAAGCCCCAAATAGACGAACCTTGGGTTATGTCAGCTAGAGAGAACTGGCAGCCCACACTTGAATCTAAGCGGGATTGATGCTGACTCCTTCTTACCAGATCAGACTTCAAGGAGTGAACAATCGTTGCAAACAAGCAGCAAACCCCACGTGACTCAACATCTGTCCCGGGGGCACGGAAGAGATATCCCGAAGTACTGAGGATATCTCACTCCATCCAGACCCAATACAGTAGGACCTTACCTCTTTTCTTCTCAGTATCTGGCCAGTTTTCTGAGGGAAACGTGTGTAGGTTTTTGTTGGGGGTCTCTCGTGCGGTTGGACGCAAATTAGCAGGTACCAGCGTCCCATTGTTGAGTAAAAGTCTGGAAGCTAGTGTCTCATACAGTTTAGATATTGCTTGGAGGATATACCCTAGAGCTGGGGATTCTGAGGTAATACAAGACACTAATACCACTTAATTTACAGATTAAGACTCTACCCTTCACATGGTGTTTGGAGGGGGTTATAGCTTAGGAAGACTAGGAGCCACAGGTCCACTCCATCAAGTTAGTTAAACCCTTTCTTAATAGTGCATGAAGTGGGGAATTCTTTTTACTGCAGTTAGCTAGAAATTTGTCCTATAGCCATTTGTAAGTCTGAGAGAAGTGTCTCAGAGTGTCTGTGTCAACAGTGCTTGCTCAAAGTGCAGCTTACAAGAAGGCAGTCCCAAAACAAGTTTCTACAAGTGTTTAGTAGGATGGTAGTTAATAGTAAAAATTTAAATTATCTTAAGGAAAATAACATTTAGCATTTTTAAAAGTAATTTACAGAATGCGTATTTAGTTTAGGGTGAGTAGGTGGTAATATAATAGTAATATAATGGTAAAAATTGAAATTATCTTATAGGAAAATAACATTGAGCATTTTTGAAAGTAATATATTAGAACATAATAGTAAAAATGGAAATTATCTTATAGGAAAATAAAATTGAGTATGAGTATTTAGTTAAGGGTGAATAGGTGGTTTTTGAGAAGAGTCTTAAAATGATTTTCAGACAAGGTTATTTTAGTATTTACTGGTAATGAATTCCAGATTCTGGGGCCCTTTATGTGCATAGAATTTTTACATAGGTTGATATGGACACGGGGTATATCAAAAAGTGATCTGTGACTTGTGTTATGGTCATGGGTCCTATTAAAGCTGGTGAGGAGAATTTTGAGCGGAGGGTTTATATTAGAGTGTAGAGTTCTATATATGTAGTAGGCACAAGAATAAGTGTGAATGTTCTTTATGGTGAGTAGTTTTAGGCTTTTGAATATTGGCGAAGTATGGTGTCTAGAGTGGGAATTTGTTATCATTATGACTGCAGCCTTTTGCTGGGTTATGAGTGGTCTAAGATGATTTACTGTTGTTGATCCCAATGCACAGATTCCATAGGTTAGATAAGGGTAGATGAGTGAGTGATATAGTGCAAGGAGAGCTGATTGAGGCACATAGTAGCGTATCTTTGATAATATGCCTACTGTCTTTGAGATTTTCTTGGAAATTTGTTGTATGTGTGTTTGGAATTTTAGGCTACTGTCAAGGTGGATTCCTAGGAATTTTCCCTCTGTGAGTCTTGTGATGGGTGAACCATTGAGCGTTATGTTAAGTGGAACATTTGTGGCTCTGTTTCCAAACTGTATGAAGTAGGTCTTGTCAGTATTGAGAGTAAGCTTATTAGTCGTCATCCATGTTGATATTTTCTGTAATTCGGCATTGACGGTGTTGGCCAGTATGACTGGATTTGTGTGAGAGAAGACACGTTGTGTCATCTGCAAATAATATGGGTTTGAGTAGTTGTGATGAATTCGGTAGGTCATTGATGTAAATGAGGAATAGGAGTGGACCCAGGACACTTCCTTGAGGGACTCCGACTGCAATTTGTTGTGTGGAAGAGTTCGCTCCATTTGTGTACACGTATTGGCTTCTGTTACTAAGGTATGACTTTAGGTAGTTGAGTGAGTGACCTCTTATACCATAGTGTGCTAGTTTTGTAAGCAGTAAATCATGGTCGACTGTATCAAAAGCTTTGCGTAGGTCAATGAAGATTCCCAGTGGGACTTCTTTCTTCTCAAGTGCGGTGTATAGTAACTCTAGCATGTGTATAATAGCATCATTTGTGCTCTTGTTGGTCCTGAATCCAAACTGACAAGGGTTGAGTACGTTGTGTGAGACGAGGTAGGAATAGATCTGTCTATGAATTAATTTTTCGAAGATTTTAGAAAGCAGTGGTAAATTAGATATTGGTCTATAATTATTCAAGTCTGTTTGATCACCTCTTTTGTGTATCGGGGTGACCCTTGCTATTTTAAGAATTGCTGGGAAGGTAGAGGTTTCAATGGATTTATTGAAGAGTGTTGCAATAATTGGTGATAGTACCTGTGAAGCTTTTTTGTACATAAAACGTGGTAAGCTGTTTATGTCTCCTGTCTTGTTTTTAAGGGTGTTGATTATGAGCGAGACTTCTATTGGGTTGGTAGGAGCTAGGAATAGTGAATCCGGGTAGGTGTTGGTAATCTACAAAAATAAATACATAGTACGTACTTAAGCTTACCTACAAAACTAAATACACAGTACTTAACCTTACCTACAAAGTTTATAAATCACTTTCCACTGCCTCAAAACATCATTACTCACTGTGTTACTCCCCTAACCTCAGAACCCCATAAATAAATGCCCACAGAACAATAAATTTTCAAATTTAATCTAATTCAAATGCTGAATAACTTATTTCATAAATGTATAACCCAGTTATACATTGCCTTATAGCATTCTCTTATAGTCATTGTAACTCATCTATTGACAATACGTATATTCTATGTAATTGACTGCAAAACATTGACTTGATTCGATTTAATCTGATTTGACAAATTGAAATACTACATATAGTAAATTAATTATTTTGTTCTATTATAAAACTGTAATGCTTCAAAATTGTAATGTTCAAATTTCATTGATTAAATACTCAATTGTTTACTGTAAATCTTACCATTTAATCTGTTACAGACTAAGTAATCTTAAGTTAATTTTAAGTTTGCCCATAATGCTCTGCATACAAGGGGCTTTTGGCATGTACACCCCACGACTATAAAATCTTGTACATTTTTAAAGAGAGAGCCAGCCAATTAAAGAGAGAAAGAGATTCTCTACCTCTCCCTGCCTCTCTCTTTCAAGCAACACAAACATTGACACGAGACTCGCCTTATGAGCTAGCTCACTTTTCCCCCTCAAAAGAAAGTGAGATAACTTTTGTATCATGTCCAAATAAACTATTCTATTGTATATTGCTTAGTGCGTTAAACTAATCCTAGATTCAGGTGTCAGTGAATCTGGAGAGAGTTCCTGGAGAGTTCCGGGAGTCAACGATCGTAAATTTACGGATCGTAGGACACAATTATGATTTGATAGAATGTATTGTGTTATGTTCATTATAAACTATGTCCGATGTCCTTGCCTTTGTTCATTTATGGTTTATCAGTTAACAAAATATGACGGTTGTATAGAGTCCTTTTTTACTACGCTTGTTGGGTCTCACTATCTACCAGTTATTCTAGTGAGTTTGGACAGCACTCTAACCCATGTAATATCTCTTGCTCTGACTGCCTCTGCCTCCTGCCTGTGACGTGTTCGATTATGTTGCTGATTTAGCTACACTATTTATAACTAAACTACGTGGCATGGATTTAGGCTTTTGGAGACAATTTGGCCTAAATGCAAATTTATTGTGTAGCAGAATGTATCATATCTAAATAGATTTCACTTCAGAAACTAATTTCTTAAGAAACTTTATTTTTTTTTTTTAATTTCATGACAACATGAAGTTTTCGGTTACCATTAACCAACTTACTGAGTGACGTAAAGAGCTTGTTGTGTAATTGTTTAGCCCCCTAGCGGCAAATTTGTGTAATTGAACCTAAACGGATTATACAGATACACATACTGAAAAAGTTACACACGGAGTCGACGAGAGGACGTCGGCGTATTCACTCTGAACACTGAGACCCCACAGTAACATTTTTGGGTTATTCCGAGTAATAGATTGATCAGAGCTGAGACGAAACTTGCTTGCTGTCACTTCGAGCCCCATCCCATCAAGAGGGTAAGGCGGTGACTAACTTGCTAGATCCCCCTCCCCCCACCACCTCATCCTAACCGCCCACAATACCCCAACCACTACACTGGCCTAACCACGCACACACTCGTTACACTGCTATCCTTCTTTCCTATCTCCTTTTCCGGCAACTTCTCCTCTGGCGAATTAAAACAAGGCAAGGTGACCATCCAGTAGCCAGTGCGGTATTACTGTGGCCGATCATTGCCTTGGGCCCTGTCGCCCTCACTCCTCGAGGGTAGGCTATGTTAGGGGCTGACCTTCCTAAGGCAGCTGAAGCAGGTATAGGAATGCAGGACACCAAGGAAAGTTCTTTTTTACAGCATATTTTATGTGCAGAAGATAAGAGTAAGAATTCGGGTCCAAGAGGGACATACTAGACTGTATTTGTTCTAATACCACTGTTACACCTGTGGATGTATTCCAAACTTACTCTGGTGCAGTACTTCTACTCTCCTCTGAAGAGGAACTACTCCAGTTACTCAAGAATGTTCTAGAAAAACTACACAATGTGGGTATCATTCCAGGACCAGCGTACTGTGTTGGTTTCACGTCTTAACAGTTTCAGGCGAGACTACACTGCCGAACTTGTTGAGGAAATTAATCAAGAAAGGTTCTTAAGGCATATAAGTTTGCCAAAGTTCAAACAACCAACAAACATTAAAATTAATCCTAGAGATAAGATAAGATTTCGTTCGGATTTTTAACCCCGGAGGGTTAGCCACCCAGGATAACCCAAGAAAGGCAGTGCGTCATCGAGGACTGTCTGTCTTATTTCCATTGGGTCCTCAATCTTGTCTCCCAGGAGGCGACCCACACCAAGGTACCTATTTGCTGCTAGGTGAACAGGACAACAGGTATAAGGAAATGCGTCGAAATGTTCCCACCCCGCCGGGAATCGAACCAGGGCCCTCCGCGTATGAAGCGAGATCTTTACCAGCCAGGCCACGGGGTCACCGGAGACACCGGAAGGTGCCAAAATCATCTGTCAAAATGGAATGAAATGCTTTGGATCCAGGTGTACACCAGTCCAAATCTCTATGGAAAGGTTTGTCAATGTTTCAAGTGCTATGAGTTCGGTCATAAATAAATGTAAGAGCCAAAAAACAATTTGCAGTATCTGCTCTGGTGAGCATGTTTTCAGGGATTACCCCAACAGGAACAACCCCAAGTGTGCCCTTTGTAAAGGAAAACACCATGCTGTCTTCCCTAGCTGTCCTGTCAGGAAATCTACAATCCAGCAAATTCTGGATGGTAAGAAACAGGCGAACTCCAAGAAAGTCACTCCCCAAACATCACCCATAATGTCCCAGGACTCTTTCCCTTATCTACCTGGTACTGGTGGGACTCCTACTGTCACCTCTACCAACTATAATGTTTGAACTTCTGGCCCTCCTGCAGCCCCCCACCCTAACCCCAACATGCACCAAGCCCAAGGACCATCATAAGAACATAAGAAAGAAGGAACACTGCAGCAGGCCTACTGGCCCATGCGAGGCAGGTCCAAGTCTCCCACCGGCTTAAGCCAATGCCCCGACCCAGCCAGGTCAGGTTACATTCACTTAAGGAAGGAGCACGGCATCTGACCTAGTAGCACAAGCTAGTCAGGACCAACTCACACCCACCCGCACCCACTCATATTTATCTAGCCTATTTTTAAAACTACACAACGTTTTAGCCTCTGTAACTGTAATCGGGAGTTCGTTCCACCCATCGACAACTCTATTACCAAACCAATGCTTTCCTATATCCTTCCTGAATCTGAATTTATCCAACTTAAAGCCATTGCTGCGAGTCCTGTCAATACTAGATATTTTTAGCACGCTATTTACATCCCCTTTATTTATTCGTTTTCCATTTATACACCTTAATCATATCCCCCCTAATTCTACGCCTTTCAGTCTATCCTCATCAAACCCTATGTCCCCCTGGTCCTCAGAGGTAGACGTTATGAGAGGGAGCTAGGCCCTTAATCATCCCAGATAATGTGAACTCATTAATGAGTGAGCCCCCCCCCAAGCCAGGAAGTATGTGCCCTCCCCAGCATCCACACCTAATCAAACCTCATCACACAGCCAAGGCCCACCTGTTGTAGAAGACCCAATTGAAACAACAACTCAGACCAGTGAGGTAATAACTGCCCCTGAAGTTGCACCAGACACTGATGGACAATCTGCCACTGTAGAGGCTGACCGAAACGTCCAATTAGTTTCCAATGATACCCAGAGTGGAGTAGTTTCTGAAAATCAAACTCAAATTGGTCTTGTACCTTTCCACATTGAGTCCCCACGGTCTCTTATCGTCAATGGTATTAATATGCCGACTGAGGTTGTGAATGAAGAGGCAGTACGTATTGTGAACGAGGCATTTAACATGCCCCAGTTGTCAGAAGATGAGTTTGACTCGTCAGTTAATATCACCAACACCAGCAGCAGTGAAGAGGATAACATATTCGGTACACAGAAAACCACTCAGTACTACAGCCCTCCCCTTGGCGAGTCGAGTAGGGAGAACTTGCACACACCTTGCAGCTATAATCTCAGACACCAACTCTCTGTAGGCAGCAAAAACGCAAATTACACGAAATAATGGGTATCACAATTTTACAAATTAACATCCAACATTTCTTCAACAACCGCTATCTCCTTGAAGTCGAACTATGCAATCACAATCTGGACATCATCCTTCTGAACGAGACAGCTGCCACACCAGACCAACATATAAAGCTACGTGGTTACTCTACTGTCGAGAAATCGAGAGGGCCCTTTAGTGGGGTAGTTGTCCTAGTGAAACAAGAATATGCATTTCGTAACATCCACATTGAGGAAGACAGCATTATAGAAATATAAATGATGACCTCATATGGTCAGTTAATAGTTAGAACTGGATATTGTCCTCCAAGAGAGCTGTATATAGAGTCTATTTCCCTACACCAGATACTCAGTAGAAATGTTCCAACAGTCCTAACAGGAGATTTTAATACACATGACCCCGCTGTCTTCAGCTGCGGCGACGCCCATCCACTAGGTGACCAAAGGGAAAACAGCTTTTTAATATAATGACAGCAAGAAATCTATCGATCCAAGATCCATTCTCCAAGTCATATGTAGGCCCTCACCCGGGGACACCTGATATAGTCTTAACCAACAGAGATTGTGACCTATACCACTGCAGAGTCTTCCCTGGTGGAAACGTTGGATCAAACCACATTCCTCTTATAATAAAATTCAAGACTTCACCATTTAGAATATCCACTTCTCTAGGCTTTGACCACTACATGGACTACCTAGGCAATGACGTTTCTCTTTTGCTTGAATACCAGCCCTCAACTGCAATAGACGAGGCAATCAGCTCCTTCCATAAAAGAATCTCAGAGGTCACTCATTCGTGCTGTGAATTACTACTACTACTACTACTACTACTACTACTACTACTACTACTAATAATAATAATAATAATAATAATAACAATAATAATAACAATATCTTTATTTCTATAAGTACATATACATGTACATGAGGCCTGGTCACAGACCGGGCCGCGGGGGCGTTAACCCCCGGAACTCTCTCCAGGTACAAGGTGCCCCGGTGGCCTGGTAGCTAAAGCTCTCGCTTCACGCACGGAGGGCCCGGGTTCGATTCCCGGCAGGGTGGAAACATTTCGACGTGTTTCCTTACACCTGTTGTCCTGTTCACCTAGCAGCAAATAGGTACCTGGGTGTTAGTCGACTGGTGTGGGTCGCATCCTGGGGGACAAGATTGAGGACCCCAATGGAAATAAGACACAGTCCTCGATGACGCACTAACTTTCTTGGGTTATCCTGGGTGGCTAACCCTCCGGGGTTAAAAATTCGAACAAAATCTTATCTTACAAGTCTAGCTGACATCAATGACATACTACTATATTGAAAGCCGCTTGTTATTACCTGTAGCAGAACCCTTGGTGAATCACTTTATAGAACCACTGGTGAATCATGTTATATATCCAGAGGTGAATCACGTAACATAACCGCTGGTAAATTATGTAACAGAGCCACCAGTGACTCATATTACAGAACAACTTATGAATCATGTTTCAGAAACTGGTGAGTCGTGTTACACAGCCATTGGTGAATCATGTAACAGAACTACTGGAGAATCATATAATAGAACTACTGGAGAATCATGTAACGTAACTACTGGAGAATCATGTAACGTAACTACTGGAGAATCATGTAACGATGCTACTAAAAAATCCCTAACAAATCAAGTAACAGAATAAGCTAGACTTTAAATATTACAGATTGTCAGTTAAACCAAAGGTCAAATAATACGTATGAAGTGAACCATACTTACATACAAGTGTGTACCAGTACTGAGAGAACCACTACAACACTGATCTGAAAAGACATATTATATATATATATAAATATATATATATATATATATATATATATATATATATATATATATATATATATATATATATATATATATATATAGAGAGAGAGAGAGAGAGAGTGTTGCAACGGATATATCGGATCATTATTTAGTTGTAGCTACAGTTAGAGTAAGAGGTAGATGGGACAAATGGAAAATGGCAACAGCAAGTAAGAAAGAGGTGAAAGTGAGGAAGTTAGGGTGAGATATAAGCAACTATTGGCAGAAAAGTGGGCTAGTGCAAGTATGAGTAGTGGGGGGGGGGGATGAAGAGGGATGGGATAGTTTTAAAAATGCAGTATTAGAATGTGGGTCAGAAGTTTGTGGTTATAGGAGGGTGGGTGCAGGAGGAAAGAGGAGTGACTGGTGGAATGATGAAGTAAAAGGTGTGATAAAAGAGAAAAAGGTAGCTTATGAGAGGTTTTTACAAAACAGAAGTGTTATAAGAAGAGCAGAGTATATGAAGAGTTAAAGAAAGGTGAAGAGAGTGGTGAGAGAGTGCAGAAGGAGAGCAGATGAAAGAGTGGGAGAGGCACTGTCAAATTTTGCTGAAAATAAGAAAAAAATCTGGAGTTAGATAAACAAGTTAAGAAAGCCTAGGGAACGAATGGATTTGTCAGTTAAAAACAGAGTAGGAGAGTTAGTAGATGGGGAGCTGGAGGTATTGGGTAGATGGCGGGAATATTTTGAGGAACTTTTAAATGTCGATGAAGAAAAGGAGGCGGAAATTTCATGCACTGGCCAGGGAGGTATAACATCTTTTAGGAGTGAAGAAGAGCAGGATGTGAGTGTGGGGGAGGTGCGTGAGGCATTACGTAGAATGAAAGGGGATAAAGCAGCTGGAACTGACGGGATCATGACAGAAATGTTAAAAGCAGGGGGTATATAGTGTTGGACTGGTTGGTATTTTTGTTTAATAAATGTATGAAAGAGGGGAAGGTACGTAAGGATTGGCAGAGAGCGTGTATAGTTCCTTTATATAAAGGGAAGGGGGACAAAAGAGATTGTAAAAATTATAGGGGAATAAGTTTACTGAGTATACCAGGTAAAGTGTACGGTAGGGTTAATATTGAAAGAATTAGAGGTAAGACAGAGAGTAGGATTGCAGATGAGCAAGGAGGCTTTAGAATGGGTGGGGGATGTGTAGATCAAGTGTTTACATTGAAGCATATATGTGAACAGTATTTAGATAAAGGTAGGGAAGTTTTCATTGCATTTATGGATTTAGAAAAAAGCATATGATAGAGTGGATAGAGGAACAATGTGGCAGATATTGCAAGTGTATGGAATAGGTAGTAAGTTACTAAATGCTGTAAAGAGTTTTTATGAGGATAGTGAGGGTCAGGTTAGGGTGTGTAGGAGAGATGGAGATTACTTACCGGTAAAACTAGGTCTTAGATAGGGATGTGTAATGTCATCATGGTTGTTTAACATATTTATAAATGGGGTTGTAAAAGAAGTAAATGATAGGGTGTTGGGGAGAGGGGTGGGATTAACTTATGGGGAATCAAGTACAAAATGGGACTTTACACAGTTACTTTTTGCTGATGATACTGTGCTTATGGAAGATTCTAAAGAAAAGTTGCCAAGGTTAGTGGACGAGTTTGGGAGGGTGTGTAAAGGTAGAAAGTTGAAAGTGAACATAGATAAGAGTAAGGTGATGAGGGTATCAAACGATTTAGATAAAGAAAAATTGTATATCACATTGAAGAGAGGGAGTATGGATGAAATGAATGTTTTCAGATATTTGGGAGTTGACTTGTCAGCGGATGGGTTTATGAAGGATGAGGTTAACCATAGAATTGATGAAGGAAAAAAGGTGAGTGGTGCGTTGAGGTATTTGTGGAGACAAAAAACGTTATCCATGGAGGCAAAGAAGAGAATGTATGAAAGTATAGTGGTACCAACACTCTTATATGGGTGTGAAGCATGGGCTGCAAATGCTGCAGCGAGGAGGCGGCTGGAGGCAGTGGAGATGTCCTGTCTGAGGGAAATGTGTGGTGTAAATATTATGCAGAGAATTCGGAGTTTGGAAATTAGGAGGAGGTGTGGAGTTGCTAAAAGTATTAGTCAGAGGGCTGAAGAGGGGTTGTTGAGGTGGTTTGGTCAATTAGAGAGAATTGATAAAAGTAAAATGACTTGGAGACCGTATGAATCTGTAGGGAAAGGAAGGAGGGGTAGGGGTCGTCCTCGAAAAGGTTGGAGGGAGGAGGTAAAGGAGGTTTTGTGGGTGAGTGGCTTGGACTTCCAGCAAGCGTGCGTGAGCGTGTTAGATAGGAGTGAATGGAGACTAATGGTTTTTGGGACCTGACGAGCTGTTGGGGTGTGAGCAGGGTAATATTTAGTGAAGGGATTCAAGGAAACCGGTTAGCCGGACTTGAGTCCTGGAAATGGGAAGTACAATGCCTGCACTTTAAAGGAGGGGTTTGGGATATTGTCAGTTTTGAGGGACTTCTAAACTGTCGTATCTGAGCGCCTCTGCAGAGACAGTGATTTTGTATGAAAGAGGTGAAAGTGTTGAATGATGATGAAAGTATTTTCTTTTTGGGGATTTCCTTTCTTTTTGGGTCACCCTGCCTCGGTGGAAGACGGCCGACTTGTTGAAATATATACATATATATATATATATATATATATATATATATATATATATATATATATATATATATATATATATATATATATATATATATATATATATATATATATATATATATATATATATATATATATATATATATATTTCAATGTTTACATTTGGTTATGTGTTGAAATTAAGTTTCGCTCATCAGAAACGAGGTTTTGTCTAGTAATATTTAGAACATATCTATTTCAGACTAGTCATATGTATTGTTTTGTTAATACTTACTAAGAGGGAGGTTGAATTATGCTTCATGATGGTTTAAATGGTATTATATTACTTGTAGCAGTTACCAAGCAGGAGGATGAGGGTACAAAGTCTAGTGATGGCTCCTGCAGACACAACTTTCTTGGGATGGTGAGAGCAACTTGTGTTACGTCTGGCACCTAGAGCACTTGTAGGTGTTAACACTGTCCCTCAGTTTGTGTCCAAGATAAGGGTCACGGGTCGTTTATATAGCTGGCACTGTGAAGCGCAGCTGTATATTCCGTCTTGAGTAAGAGAGGTTTATTAGGTATCCCCCTAAAGGGGACGCCTATAGTGATTGATGGGTTCTTTTTCCTCCAAAGTTTCCTTGTGAAAAATTTAGGAACGTAAATTGTGATCAGCTTGAAACTTTCAACAATGACTTATCTTAAGGGAAGGTTCGGATTGTTTGGGTTTTGTAGGTGTCAATTTGCCACTTTTATACATCTAAATGAAGCAACTATGTCACTGTGATAACTTAAGAATGATTGTTCTTCAGGTTTAAGCTATGAGGTCCGACAAGGGAGATGTGAGAGTATGTACCCGGCTGTATTGCCGGGAACAAATAGGAAGCGTGTCTGCGTCGCGCTCAGCAGACGGAGGATCAAGTCTACACCACGTCTTGCGCTGAATGACCCACATGGGTTTAGCGCTTAACGTGAATTAAACAAACAATAACGAATGTTCTAAGTGACTTTAAACCTTCAACGTTGGTGTATCGTAGTTAAAGGAAGGTTTGAATTGCTACTGGCTTTCTGCGTTTTAATCTGATAACTTTAGTGAAGAAATAGATATATTTTTCTGTGAGATTACATGAAATTTCCTCTTCTGAATAGATTTACACTTTGAATGTTAGTACACTTCATCCGAAGAAAAAATAATTATAATTATCCCAAACAGTTACAGTGATAATATCAGAGAAAAGAATGAAGAGGCACAATACCTGGGCTGGAACAATACACAAATATCCCGCACATAGCTGAATGAAACTGACCACGTTTAGGTCCGACTTCGACCACTAAGTAATCACACAGAAGCGAGAAGAAAAGGGAGCCAGAATATATTCGAGACGGGGATGGTGGACGGTGGTAAAACGGAGGGAGTACTAGTGTTGTAGTGGTAGTAGTGAGGAGACAGAAAGAGACAGCAGTAGCAGGTGACAGTCGCCATAATTAACTCATTGAGAGATAGAGGGAGGGAGGGAGGTACTAGTTAGTAGAAGCAACAATAAATTTAATTGAGTAGAAGTAGCAGTACAAGCGAAGCAATGGTAAAGGTGGAAATAAGAAAGTAGTAGTGAAAAAAGGGTAGAGCAGAGTATAAGCAAAGAAACAGCAATAATAATGATAGTGACGGTGGTATATAAGAACAGAGGAGCACTGCAGGAGAGCTACTGGCCCACGGGGGTAGGACAAAATCAATTGTGGGACAAAGAAACACTCATAAGGCAGAATCCACCAAAGGCAGAAGACACGAAAGGCAATGAAAATATAGAATAGGTGAAGATTTAAGGAAAAGAGATAAGGAGAAGAGATGAACGTTGTCATAAGTTTCAGTTTTTTACGTGAGTTGTGTTTGTATATCAGAGAAAAGTTTTACTCTGAGAAAACTTCACTTATCGGGAAGTGGATCTTTGACTTTTCAATGAGTTATTCCATATACTTGATATCCTCTACATCTGTAATTATATTTCATATATACATATGTATGTTTATATATATGTCGTGCCGAATAGGTAAAACTGGTCAATTAGCAAGAACTCATTTAAAATTAAGTCCTTTCTAAAATTTTCTCTTATACGTTTAAAGATATATTTTTTCATTTATGTTAATGTAAAAATTAATAATTTTACACCAAAAGAACCTTAGAAAACTTACCATCCTTATTATAACTAAGTGCAATTTAATTTAGCTTAAGCTAACTAAATATATTTTAGATACGTTTACAATAATTTAATAATAAACAAACACAATGAAATATTTTTTTTTGGTTAGGTTCAGAATGATTTTTGCGAAATTATTACATACACAAATTTTCGCTTGCCTTATTCCGCAAGAAGAGCATTGCTATTTAAGTCAAAATTGCAAGTTTTTACCTATTCAACACGACACATATATATTCCACTTGACCAACAATCCTTAAACACCAGTCGCTCAGCAGTACTGAGCGTGTTTTCCCTGATGCAAGGATATACATGGTCATGGAGCCTTAGAGACTAATTTTAACCTCATCCTGTTTGGAGTACCAGCCTTCATGAGCAGTCTATATATTAATGAAATCACGAAACAAGTGATTTTGAATCATTAACAGAACTGGGGCTTGGCTAGGAATCGATCCTGCGTTCCCATGCCCGGTCCTGTGAGAACTGGGGCCAGAAAGAGAGACAAGGATAGAGTTAGCAGAGGACAACAAGACAAGTGCAAACAGACAAGTGCAAACACACACAGAACCACCTTCAAAGCCCCACAGCCAAACACACTATCCCAATACAAATCACAATCCACACTCACAGCCCCCAGCCCACACTATGCAGTAGAATCCCACAGCACCCTGCCAAGTCCTCCACTCCCCCAACCTCCACAAACCCCCCAGAATGAAGTGCTGGAGAGGAAACTGAAGGTATGGTACACCAACACTGATGGAATAATGAATAAGTGGGAGGAGTGGCATGAAAGAATCAAAGAGGCATCACCGTACATCATAGCTCTCACAGAAACCAAGCTTACCGGAATGATAACAGATGTCATCTTTCCAACTGGATATCAGATCCTGAGGAAAGACAGAGGGAACAGAGGGGGTGGAGGAGTGGCACTGCTCATCAAAAACCAATGGGATTTTGAGGAGCTGAAGAGAGGAGACAGAGGAGAAGCAAGAGATTACATAATAGGAACACTTCAGTCTGGATCTCCCAAAGTGGTAATTGCAGTGATGTATCACCCACCACAGAATAGCAGGAGGCCAATACAATAATATGATGAGAGTAACAAAGCAATGGTTGACACACTGGCTGAAGCGGCCAGAAGGGCCCATATGGGCAGAACAAAGCTACTGGTTGTGGGTGACTTCAGTCACACAAAGAAATTGACTTGGAAAACTTGGAACCACAGTGGGGCCCAGAAACATGGAGGACAAATATGTTAGAGGTGGTACTGGAAAATCTCATGCATCAGCTCGTTAGGGACACTTCCAGAGAGAGAGAAAGGAGAAGATGAACCAGCAAGACTTCAGCTAGTATTCACCTAAAGTAGTGCAGATATATAGGACATCACATATGAAAGGCCCCTTGGAGCTAGTGATCATGTGGTTCTGAGCTTCGAATACATAGTCGAGTTACAAGTGGAGGGTGAAGCAAAGTCTGCTGACACTGCGACCGGATGGTTTCAAAGCCTCTAGTTCACTACATGCTTGACTGTCCAGCGACGATGCCCATCCGCTGCAGACACTTCCCGATGGCACCTGGGGTTCTGACCCAGGAGGACAAGGCAGCCCGACTGGTGTACCTGGCCATCCGTGACTTGGAGACACTGCTCCCAGTCCTTGCCACCCACCCGCCTCCTCGATGACGACGCCAGGGAGAACCCCGACGACGACCACCGCTACTCTCCACAACTATAACTCCTCTCACTTCCTTCATTCCTATCCACCCACCCTTTCCCTTCCAATAGGAGCCTATGTAGGTAGAACCACAGCCTGAAGCCTAGCTACCATCCATACCAAGACACGTCTGCAGGGACGACAAGTGTCCGAAGACCCAAGGTATGCCTGCTGATGAAGACCCAAGAGGACGCCTGCTGATGAAGATGCGAAGCCAGAAGACACTTCTCGCCTGGGGAGTCACCGCAAGAGAGAAGAAGAAGTTACCAAGAAAGAAGACAGAAGAAAGAAGAAGATGACCTACACCTCCACCCAGGGGGCCACCGCAAGGTAACCATCTGGAGAAGACCCGGGCTGGATGTACCGGCGAATCTACAAGAAGAGTTACTAGTCGAGAGGGACGCAGGAAGGGCAAAGTGGAGGAAGCCAAACTACAAGAGAGAGGAGACTATATAGGCTTGAGGAACTTCCTGCACGAGGTTCAGTGGGACATTAGTCAACGAGATGATGAAATGTGTAACAACAATATGTAAGGCAGCAGAAAAGAGGTTTGTACACAAGGGCAACATAAATAATGAAAAGGCCAGAACGAGCCCTTGGTTCACCCAGAAGTATACAGAGGCCAAAACTAAATGCACTAGAGAATGGAAGAAGTATAGGATGCAAAGGACTCAAGAGAATAAGGAGAGTAGTCGAAGAGCCAGAAATGAATATGCACAGGTAAGGAGGGAGGCCCAACGATAATACGAAAATTACATAGCAGCAAAAGCCAAGTTCGACCCAAAGCTGTTGTATAGTCACATCAGGAGGAAAACAAGTCAAGGGCCAGGTAATCAGGCTGAGGAAAGAAGGAGGCAAGATTACAAAAAATGACCAAGAAGTATGTGAGGAGCTCAACGTGAGATTTAAAGAAGTATTCACAGTGGAGACAGAAAGGACTCCTGAAACACGGAGGGGTGGGGTACACTACCAAGTGCTAGACACAATACATACAACCAAGAAAGAGATGAGGAGGCTGCTAAGTGAACTAGATACCTCAAAGGCGATGGGGCTGGATAACATCTCTCCTTGGGTCCTGAGAGAGGGAGCAGAGGTGCTCTGTGTACCACTAGCAACAATCTTCAACACATCTATTGAAACAGGGCAGCTCCTTGAGGTATGGAAGACGGCAAATGTAGTCCCAATTTTTAAAAAAGGAGACAGACATGCAGCACTAAACTACAGACCAGTGTCACTGACATGCATAGTATGCAAAGTCATGAAGATTATCAGAAGAGTGGTGGAGCACCTAGAAATGTATGAACTTATCAACGACAACCAGCACGGATTCAGGGACGGAAAATCCTCTGCCACAAACTTATTGAGTTCTATGACAAGGTGATAGCAGTAAGACAAGAGAGAGAGAGGGGTGGGTAGATTGCATTTTCTTGGACTGCAAGAAGGCTTTTGACACAGTTCCACACAAGATATTAGTGCAAAAGCTGGAAGACCAGGGAGGTATAACAAGGAAGGCACTGCAATGGATCAGAGAATACCTGACAGGAAGGCAGCGGCGAGTCATGGTACGTGACGAGGTGTTGAAGTGGGTGCTTGTGACGAGCAGGGTTCCACAGGGGTCAATCCTAGGGCTGGCGCTGTTTCTGGTATATGTGATTGACATGATGGAAGGAATAGACTCAGAAGTGTCTCTGTTTGCAGATGATGTCAAGTTAATGAGAATTCAATCAGAGGAGGACCAGGCAGGAGTACAAAGGTATCTGGACAGGCTACAGGCCTGGTCCAGCAAATAGCTCCTGGAGTTTAACCCCGCCAAGTGCAAAGTCATGAAGATCTTGGAATGGCAAAGAAAACCGCAGATGGAATACTGTCTAAGGGGCCAAAGACTACAAACCTCACTAAAGTAAAAGGATCTTGGGGTGAATATATCAGCGAAAACATCTCCCGAGGTGCACATCAACCATATAAGTGCTGCGGCATACAGGCGACTAGCAAACCTACGAATAGCATTCCGACATCTCACTAAGGAGTCGTTCAGGACTCTGTACTCCGTGTACGACAGGCCCATATTGGAGTACGCAGCACCATTTTCGAACCCACACCTGGCCAAGCAAGTCTCCCATTCAGTGATGGCACTGGCGTAGCTAGGGTCCTGTATTCCTGCTGAATCACTGAGGTTGTCCGGAAGAATTTGCTTCATTAACTCATTTGATGCTATGGAAGAGGATAGGAAAGCTGGTAGGGCAATCTGGGAGGATTTGCGTACTCCCAGCCCCCCAAGCCTGACTGGAAGTGAGGCTTGGAACCACTGTCCATCGTGGAGGCTGTGCTAGCCTCCATGAGCAGTATTTTACATTATTGTAACCACGAACGAGTGGTATTGAATCAATAACAACACTGCAACTAGCCGAGGATTCGAACCCATGTCATTTTGCCCGCCCCATGGTGAGCAAAAACCACATGACGCTCTAACCCACAGGACCACACAATCCTACAAGACTCACGCACCCAGCTGAGTTGTGTTTTGCTCGTGGAAGCTTGTATGTACACTAAGCGGGGAGTAGAATGAAATTAGCTCAGAGGCACCCACACCACCGTATGTCCTCGGATCATGGTAAAACCTAGTTCTGCTGGGTGCGTGAATCTTGTAGGATTGCGTGGTCCTGTGGGTTAGAGCGTCATGTGTGATTTTCGCTCACCTTGGGGCAGGCCAAAACGATGTGGGTTCGAATCCTCGGCTAGTTGCAGTGTTGATTGATTCAATACCACTCGTTCGTGTTACAATAATATATATATATATATATATATATATATATATATATATATATATATATATATATATATATATATATATATATATATATATATATATATATGCAAGAAAACCACTATGAAAAAATAGAAGAATTCCAAGCGCTTTCGTGACTACTCACATTATCAAGGAACTATAACAGGAAACATGACAAGAAGGGCTTATATAAGGGGCGAGACTACACCTCACAGTCACATCACACTAACAAAGACTACACCTCACAGTAGCGTAACAACGCACGACTCTGTGAAGAGGAAAATAAGAAAGGACCTGAAACCCTTCCCAAGAATTAAGATTAGTCCAATTTATTATTAAATTCTTCCCAAATTTTATTAATTATAAATGAATCCAATTTATATAAACCAAAAGAAATATTCATATTATTTTCAAAACTGCTTTTAATGAAACATGATTCTATTATGTGACTGTGAGGTGTAGTCTCGCCCCTTATATAAGCCCTTCTTGTCATGTTTCCTGTTATAGTTCCTTGATAATGTGAGTAGTCACGAAAGCGCTTGGAATTCTTCTATTTTTTCATAGTGGTTTTCTTGCATATTTTGATATCACCTGTTTACTGTGATCTTTTTGCATATATATATATATATATATATATATATATATATATATATATATATATACCATATAGGTAAAACTGGTCAATTAGCAAGGTCTCGTTTAAAATTAAGTCCTTTCTAAATTTTCTCTTATACGTTTAAAGATATATTTTTTTCTTTTATGTTAATATAAAAATTAATAATTTTGTACCAAAAGAACATTAGAAAGCTTACCTAACCTTATTATAACAAGCACAATTTAATTTAGCCTAATCCAGCTAAATATATTTTAGATAAGTTTACAATAATATAATAATAAACACAATTGTATTGTGGGGTTCTTTTCATAGATTTGGTAATATTAACAGACGATGAGCTTGGTTTTTGGTAGCGTTTAATGAGGCGTTGGATATATGGGAGCTGAGAGCCTATGCCTGTGTGTCTGTCCTGCACTGAGTCTGGGTGGTAACTGAACACTAGGCCGCCTGGCGCTGAGGCATTCAAAAGGCAGGCCTATCATTGGCTGATGCCAGATCACATGGGCAGAGGTTGGAAATCACGTGAACAGCCGTGATGCAGCCGTTATAAGTACAACCCGTACAGCTCGGGCATGCTACGTATGGCGTCTCGACATACAACTATACAAACTAAGGGCAACAGGCAACAACTCTCAGCTGATTCTATACAATGTCAAAGTACACAACAGTTGAACATTATACTTCACATGGATATTATCGTGACTGAACAATCTACATTACTATATGATACATCTTGATACTTGGAAATTAATTAAATGAGCTCATTCTAGAAAATCATGATAAAAGAGATAAAAAAAAAATAATTTGTTCGATCGAACTGTCTTCATGTGATCTACGAATTCTGAGGAAATAAATTACAAGAAGATAGTGATTAACAGACAAGGTAGATCTGGTGCACTCAAATCTATACTGTTAATTCTCAGAACTCGGAGAGAACGTGAACACACAAAAAAAAATTTGAGTAATACTAAGTAGATATTATAACACACAGTTGAAAGCTTACTACATATTTATCTATACAGGTTAGTTACATTTAACCCCAACTCTGCTAGGGTGAGATTGATATAGGCTGTATAATTATCATCTCTGGGTGGATCAAACTCTGTTACAATAGGTAACTCAACTTCTGATTGAGGAGGATCTACACTGATATCAACAAATGATACTTGAGGACTTCTCAACACTTGTCGTGTACGTAGGGAACAACGACATTCAGGTTGATCTGTCTGATCATTAGAGGTAGAGGGCACAGCAACAGGAGAATTATCAGATTCTGTCTCACTTGTCTGATTATTAGGGGTGACAGGGACTTCGTCATCATCATCGCATACTAACTTCATATGATCTAAATGCGATTCTTTAAACCGACCCGTACTAATTTCTCTAACTTTATACTTGTTGCCGTTAATATGTTCGACTACTCTATAAGGACAAACGAACTTTTGATCGAGTTTTGGCATTGCTGAACATCTGGTACATCGTGAACTAGCTGCAAGGCTACTTTCACTAGTGACTGTGGAATTACTAATTGGTATACTCTTCTACTAGGATTACCCAACTCGGTAGTGCGATACAGTAATTCTTGGTTCATGACAAAGTCACTAATGGGTGCTGGTTGCTTCACAGAGAGAATAAGGTCTTCCTGGAGCAGGAATCGAACCACACCAGATCAAAAGGGGTCTTGTCTTTGAGCAGTCTTTACATCCTCAGCACTAAATGGAGGATCGGCAGTTACTACACTGACATGACGCGACAAAGCATCAGCAACTACATTGGATTTGCATAACTGTAAAATTGCCTTCAGTCTTAGTAAGGACTCGGCTAACAAATGCAACTAATCTCTTAAACTGAGTTTTCTTTATTCACTAAGAACTGGGAACACTTTCCTACTGGAGGAATGAACGGCACGGTGGAGTGGAAGGACTCTCCCCGGGTGAAATAGATAGCTCAATAACACAAAGTATGAGCAAAGGAGAATGGCTCTCACTATCTCTTACTGCAGGTAATAATTACTCGACACACGACACTTTACTCTGCAAAGGACTTACTGTCAACTGGAAAGAACACTATCTGGAACACGAGGGACAACAACTGGCACTCTAGTGAATACACTAGCAACAGAAACGGCTTTCTGCAATTGCTTTTGCATCAGCAAGAGATGCTATAACTCATTCAAGTAGTCTTTCTTCAACAAAGCGTCCCCTGGAGAGGAACTACTACTTGAACTAGCAACATTGCAAGGATAGACTCAGTACTCAAGGCGGTCCGGGATACCTCCGGCACCCTAGGCATCTGAACGCTATCTTGCATGCAAGATATGTAGGGACTATTTTTGCTTGCCTTATTCGGCAAGAAGCCAAAATTGCAAGTTTTACCTATTCGGCACAACATATATATATATATATATATATATATATATATATATATATATATATATATATATATATATATAAATATATAAATATATATATATATATATATATATATATATATATATATATATATATATATATATATATATATATATATATATATATATACAGTGGAACCCTGGTTTTCGTCTTTAATCTGTTCCAGAAGATCGGCCGAAAACCGAATTGTACAAAAACTGAAGTAATATTTCCCATAAGAAATAATGTAAATCCAATTAATCCATTCCACACACCCAAAAATATTAACAAAAAATAAATTTCATAGAGAATAACTATAGTTTTACATACAGAAAACAATGAGAAATAAATATAAAGCACTAAAGTAATGGATAAATGAACATTTAACATCACTTTTACCTTTATTGAAGACTCTTGTTGTCATATGGAAGACGGTGAGGAGGGGAGAGGGAGGAGAGGTTATTGTTTGGAAGGGGAATTCCCCTCCATAAGGACTTCAGGTCTCAAAGCCCTATCCAGGGTTACTTCCCTTCTTTGTCTTTTACTGGCACTAGGACCAGCTTGAGAGTCACTGGACCTCTGTCGCACATGGTGGCTTATTTAGCAATCGCAAGCACAAAAAACAATGGATTATTACGAAATGTTTCGGATGAACGTGCGGAGTAATGCTCACTGAACGAGTAACAAAGTCATGAATGTATGAGCGGCCGCGTCCAGTGGGCAGGCAGACGTGTCTGTTACATACGATTTCCAAGCGGATGTACGAAAACGGAAAATTTTGCCCAAAAAAGTTGTCGAAAACTGAATTGTACGATAGCGGGATTGGACGAAAACCGGGGTTCTACTGTATATATATTATATATATATATATATTATATATATATATATATATTATATATATATATATATTATATATATATATATATTATATATATATATATATATATATATATATATATATATATATATATATATATATATATATATATATATATATATATATATATATATATATATATACATACATACATGTATGTGGCTGATTTACTTAAGAAATCTCCTTAAGATGACCAACGTTAACGATATTTCTGTTCTTTAAAAACCAGTTTTCCTTTTTCTCTGAAGATGATAAAAATATAATATATTTAATTTTATGATTTTGCTACCTACTAATCCTTACAACCTCATTAGTCAAAATTTTAGTGCTTTACTATCCCCAGCGAGTTTCAGTCTTTTATGACTTAACGAATATACACATGTTGATTTTATGATGTACGGGATGACAACATTTCTTAATGACCATGGTTTAAAAAGAATCCCATGTTTTATATAAATTTAGTAGTGTCCACAGGTGTGGCACTCAGAGATACATCTCTATCACTAATATTATTGCCTCATATATATATATATATATATATATATATATATATATATATATATATATATATATATATATATATATATATATATATATATATATATATATATATATATATGCAAAAAGATCACAGTAAACAGGTTATATCAAAATATGCAAGACAATCACTATGAAAAAATAGAGGAATTCCAAGCGCTTTCGTGACTACTCACATTATCAAGGAACTATAAAACAAAACATAACAAGAAGGCTTATAAAGGGGCAAGACTACACCTCACAGTCACATCACACTAACAATGACCACACCTCACAGTCACATCATACTAACAATGACCACACCTCACAGTAGTGTGTAATCACCCGACTCTGTGAAGAGGACCTGAAACTCTTCCCAAGAATTAAGATTTGTCATTAAATTCTTCCCAAATTTTATTAATTGTAAATGAATCCAATTTATATAAACCAAAAGAAATATTCATATTATTTTCAAAACTGCTTTTAATGAAACATGATTCTATTATATTTCTCTCAACCATGGACTTGCTTGATACAACCTTCTCAGCATTTTGAAAATCAATTGGATGGTTAAAATCTCTCACATGAATAAACAGAGCATTAGAATCTTGTCCAGTTCTAATGCTATATTTATGTTGTTTTAATCTTAGTTCAAGACTTTTACCAGTTTGAACGTAATAAACTTTATCGCATATTTTACAGGGAATCTTATAGACACATCCGTCAGCATTTTGGAGGGAGTTTTTTATCAAAAGTTTTTTTTACTGTATCAAGATTTTTAAATACAACTTTGATATTAAAATTCTTAAGAAAGGAAGGCATATCAACCAAGTTTTCATGGTAAGGGAGAACCAACATATTTTTTAGTTGAATAGGGTTAGTTGTCCCTTTTTGGACTGTAAAAAGTATTTCTAGCTTTTTTAAAAGATTTATCAATTACGTTTCTTGGGTATTTTAAATCATTAGCTATTTCATAAATTTTAGAGATTTCTTCATCTATGAACTCTGGACTACAAATACGTAAAGCTCTCAAAAACATTTTTAATACTGAAGTAACATTAGCTGATTTTCGGTTACATACAACTTTCCCTTCATTAATATATTTACTGAACTTAATCATACGTGGCTACCAATTTGAAATTAGATTTTTTTTTTAATTTGTCTGATATTTCGTCCAACCCTATGGATCTTCATGTTAAACTTTTCTAAATATTTTAACATAATAACAGTATTTATTTCACTGATAGTGATCAGTTTCACTTCCTGCAAGGAAGCTATGTGACATAGGTATATTAGTTTAATTTTCGAGTATAAAAACCCACCTGAAAGCGAGACTAAAAAAATGATGTCATTCATTGATGTATTCTCGCCATTTGTATCGCTTTCTTATTTTTTTAAATATTTCAAAAAACCTTCAGGATTTATTTTGATATTGTAAGAAATTCTTAATTCCACATCAAGTTTGACATTTTTAATAATTATCTTTCTTTGGTAGACGTACCTGCAGATTTCCGGTTAGTTTCTATTTTTATATCCTTTGCATTTCTGCCATGTGGTTTATATTAACTGGTGGTAAAGAAATCCTTATAGCAATAAAACCTTTTATTTACTCTTCGTTTCACCCAGTAAGAACTTCATCAACCATACCAACTGCAAAGATACTACTCTTCAGATCATAAAAGACCACTTACATGTAATAGTGCCAGTGTCAGAGATAAAAGAAACGCGATTACTAGGTAACCAAGGTAGAAAACAAAGTGTTATGCTTAGATTTCACACACAAGACAGAAAAAAAACTCTAATAAGTGCATCTATTAAAGCTAAAAAAAAATGTTTACATAAATGTCTCACAAGAAAACGTCAGAACCTCCTGTACAGAGTAAGAAAACTTAAAAGTGAGAATAATGACAAAATCGACCAGTGCTTCACACGGGATGGAAAAATTCTAGTAAGGAAAACAAATGTAGGTCGTGTTTACTATATCACGAATGTAGGTCGTGTTTACTATATCACGAATGTTGGCCGTGTTTACTATATCACGAATGTTGGCCGTGTTTACTATATCACGAATGTTGGCCGTGTTTACTATATCACGAATGTTGGCCGTGTTTACTATATCACGAATGTTGGCCGTGTTTACTATATCACGAATGTTGGTCGTGTTTACTATATCACGAATGTTGGCCGTGTTTACTATATCACGAATGTTGGCCGTGTTTACTATATCACGAATGTTGGTCGTGTTTACTATATCACGAATGTTGGCCATGTTTACTATATCACGAATGTTGGCCGTGTTTACTATATCACAAATGTTGGCCGTGTTTACTATATCACGAATGTTGGCCATGTTTACTATATCACGAATGTTGGCCATGTTTACTATATCACAAATGTTGGCCGTGTTTACTATATCACGAATGTAGGTCGTGTTTACTATATCACGAATGTTGGCCGTGTTTACTATATCACGAATGTTGGCCGTGTTTACTATATCACGAATGTTGGTCGTGTTTACTATATCACGAATGTTGGCCATGTTTACTATATCACGAATGTTGGCCGTGTTTACTATATCACGAATGTTGGCCGTGTTTACTATATCACGAATGTTGGCCGTGTTTACTATATCACGAATGTTGGTCGTTTTTACTATATCACGAATGTTGGCCGTGTTTACTCTATCACGAATGTTGGTCGTGTTTACTATATCACGAATGTTGGCCGTGTTTACTATATCACGAATGTTGGTCGTGTTTACTATATCACGAATGTTGGCCGTGTTTACTATATCACGAATGTTGGCCGTGTTTACTATATCACGAATGTTGGCCGTGTTTACTATATCACGAATGTTGGCCGTGTTTACTATATCACGAATGTTGGTCGTGTTTACTATATCACGAATGTTGGTCGTGTTTACTATATCACGAATGTTGCCCGTGTTTACTATATCACTAATGTTGGTCGTGTTTACTATATCACGAATGTTGGTCGTGTTTACTATATCACTAATGTTGGCCATGTTTACTATATCACAAATCTTGGCCGTGTTTACTATATCATGAATGTTGGCTGTGTTTACTATATCACGAATGTTGGCCGTGTTTACTATATCATGAATGTTGGCCATGTTTACTATATCACGAATGTTGGCCGTGTTTACTATATCACGAATGAAAATGAACTGTCCAACTTCCTTCGAGATGCTAATCTTACAGAGTCTGACTAATCTCAGTGACCAAATCCTTATACTACGTTAGTGTATGTTATTATTACATTATTGTGCTAGTCCCTATACTATCACTTCTTGGATAGTAACTAACCTATGTCTAGAACAAATTAACTCTGTGGCACTTGAGGTTTGCTCAAGGCAAATTCCCTTAAAGAAAAGGAGGAGAAGATGCAAACTAGAAAGAGAGAGGCGCTCCCTATACAGGCGAAGGCAAAGAATAACGGAGCGGCTACAGGAGGCCAATATATCTGTAATACGAAGGGAGACACTAGTCAGAGAAATAGCAAACATCGAATTAAAACTAAAGGAATCTTACAGGAATCAAGAAATGCGGGAAGAACAAAAAGCCATAAATGAAATTGAAAGAAACCCAAAGTATTTCTTTTCTTATGCAAAGTCAAAGTCGAGAACAACAACCAGTATTGGGCCCCTACTTAAACGGGATGGGTCCTACACAGATGACAGCAAGGAAATGAGTGAGTTACAAAAGTCCCAGTATGACTCAGTTTTTAGCGAGCCGCTAACCAGACTGAAAGTCGAAGACCTAAATGAATTTTTTATGAGTGTGCCACAGAACTTGGTAGACGCATGCCTATCTGCCATTACCCTGACGCCAAATGACTTCGAAAAGGCAATAAATGACATGCCCATGCACTCCGCTCCAGGCCCAGACTCATGGAACTCCGTGTTCATCAAGAACTGCAAGAAGCCCCTATCACGTGCTTTTAACATCCTATGGAGAGGGAGCATGGACACTGGGGTCGTCCCGCAGTTACTAAAAACAACAGACATAGCCCCACTCCACAAAGGGGGAAGTAAAGCAATAGCAAAGAACTACAGACCAATAGCGCTAACGTACCATGTCATAAAAATCTTTGAAAGGGTTCTAAGAAGCAAGATCTCCACTCATCTAGATACCCATCAATTTTATTTTTATATTTTATTGAAAAAAAAAAAAAAACAATACAATACAGAAGCATCATACAGAGTGGAAACCTGTCATATTACAATCACAACCCGTCCTTGGCTTGGTAATGCAAAAACAAAATTTTATCATTTACCTACTTAAGAAAACATATAAAAGCAATACTACACAATGCACAAAATCATAAAAAACATATCTTCCAATGCTTAACATCCATGACAGGAAAAGGATAACAAACCGGATATATATAAAACCCCGAAGGGCATAATTCACAAAAAAGCACACTAAAGAACAATATTGACAATATGACAAAAGATACAAATAAAGTCCTCAC
This sequence comes from Cherax destructor, assembly GCA_009830355.1. Lineage (NCBI taxonomy): Eukaryota > Metazoa > Arthropoda > Malacostraca > Decapoda > Parastacidae > Cherax > Cherax destructor. The sequence continues at coordinate 115,949 of WNWK01005421.1, forward strand.
CCGAGGGTGAGGTTACAGACAGCAACCCGAAGGAACTTTATTTCTTACAAAGGTATAAGACAATATAAAATCCAACAATTGAAACACTATAATAATAACAAAACAGCGCCATCCTCTACAATCTACACATATTGTTGACCATTAAACATCGATAAATAAGTTACACAGTAAGCAAAACATACCTCTTCACAAATATATAAATATGTAATACCACAAAACCTGTACACACATCTCCAATGCAAAAAAAATTTTGTACAAGACAAGAACACAGGTAAAGGAATGAGCATCCTACACAAAAAAACCAAGTAATATATACACAAACACAAACTAACAAAGGTAGACATTTTACAACACAAAACCAACCGAACCATATCTCCCTTCCGTAAAGGTAAAACACAATGTGAAACATATGAGAAACCCACCTCAGGAAACACCCTAAATGTTATGTACATCAAAATGGAAAACGTTTCATACTGAATTGGGTTAAAATATAAGAACCCTACACAATAACACTATAATGGGAACATGCTACACCTATAACTATACATAACCAAATCCAGTAGGTTATGAAGAAAACCCCTACGGTACCCCTGACACCTATTCTCCATAGGGGTTCCCCCCCTCCCCATCTCCCGTCATACTACACATACCTCGCATTCCTCAGTCATGTGTCATACGCCTGCAGAGTCCACTGTCACACCCCTCCCCTCCCCTCCCCTTCATTCATACGCCTTTCCCCACCATGTATACCCCCCCTACCTGTCGCCAGCCAGTCCTTTAAAAACCCTTCCCCTCACAACTCTAGTAACCCACCCACCGCCAACTCCTTATAACCCACAGAAAAGGCTGAATCCCACCTCCGACCATAAAGATCCCTATTTCTACATTTTGTCCTATAAAAAACAGCAGCCAAAGCCTTGACTCTACACTCTCCCGACACCCCCCGCATTCCCCATGACACATATAAATAGTCTGCCACCAAGTACAAAACCGCCCATCTCACCTCCCCTCCCACCCCTCCTACATCAAAACTTAAGGGCCGCAAGATCGAAAGCCCTCTCCCCCCCCACCCTGCATACCACCTTCCCAAACCATGCACGCACTATGCTCAATAAAGGACAAAAATATACCGCATGGTATGCCGTATCCTCCTCCCTGCATCTATCGCACAGCCCTCCCTTCCCTATCCCCATGTGGAACAAAATCGCCTTTGATGCAACGATCCCCATTAGAAACCTATACACAAATTCACGTACTCTAGGTTTAAGCCACAACTTCCTTAATCCTTTCCATATACCCTTCCAATCATACACTGGGTATATCGCTGCCCCCTGCATCACCTACCCCCGCACCCCCCCCCTTGCCCAAGAGACTCGCTGATAGCCTCCTCGGCTCCCTAACCACCATGATATGCCTTAACATTCCTTCAGATCTTTCCCCTTCCACAACCTTCTGACATCTTCCATAACCAATCCCACCCTTCTCCCATGCACCCCACCCACCCTGAGGTATTGATGCTTAATATAAACACTTCGCAAACGCCTTGCTAATGGGATAATCCCCAAACCTCCTTGACGTACCCTCGTCATGACTACTTCCTTACTTAGCCACGCCCTCCCATAACCCCATATATAACGTAAAACCCTTCTTTGCAAATCCCGTACATCCTCAAAAAGAATGGGAAACACCGTTGCCACATGCCACAGTTTACTGTACACTAAAGAGTTGACGATCACTACCCTCTGATGCAATGTGACGTCCCCAGGCCGCCAACCACCCATGCACTTAATTGCCTCCCGCACCACCATCCCTGCATTAACCTCCCGGGCCTCCACCGGATCCGCTCGGTACACCACCCCACAAATCTTCACCTGCTCCACCGTAGCCCACCCCTGTCCTTCCCCTACCCTTCCCCTTACCAACCCATCTACCTCCAACAATTTAGATTTCGCATAGTTTACTTTCATCCCAGTAGCCTTCCCAAAAATCTCCACAATACGCCCCACATTCTCTAACTCTTCTACATCTCTCACTAGTACCGTGGTATCATCCACATACCCAACAATCCCTGAATCCTCCCTTCCCCTCAGCCACCCCTCCTGAAACTAAACGATAAAAGGGGTCTTGCAAGCATGCAAACAAGACTTGGGACAAGGGGCATCCCTGTCTCAATCCCTTATCCATAGGCACCTCCTTTCCTATCCTACTATTTACCTGTACCCTAACCCTGGCTCCCCCATACAGAGTCTCCACTCAGCCTACTAATTCAACCCCAAACCCCTGCCGCCTCATGATATCATACAACATACTTTGTTCCACACTCCAATCAATACCCAACACCCCCTCCCCCTTCCTTACTCTCAATAAAATCCCTAATTTGACCATGACCCACACCCATGCTTCTACCCAGAATCCCACATTGCCCCTTATGTAAGACCATTCCCAACACTTTTTTAAGCCTATTACCTAACAACTTAGCGAAGATCTTATAATCCACACACTTTAAAGTAATAAATCTATAATCCTTCATCGTCCTACATTCCTCTTTTTTCTTCACCAAAACCACAACCCCAGTGTTCTGCATACTTCCCAATACCCTCCCATTCTTCATGCAACCTTAACTAAGCAATCCCTTAGGGCCTCCCAATTATGCACATAAAAATCATTAGGGAGACCATCTAAGCCAAGGGCCTTCCCTTTGCTCAAACCCTGCACTGCCTCCCATACCTCTTCCTCACTAATCTCTCCCTCCATGTCCTTCCTGTCTTCCTTACGAACAATACACCTAATCCCCTCCCCTATTACTGCCCTTTCCCCCTCACCATCATCTCCCTCCAGCAAATACTCTTTAACCCAGTGATCTACATAGTTACTTATTCCTTCCATAGTTCTTAGCAATTGTCCCCCGCTATACCCACCAACTCCTGGCACACCTCCAACATCATCATAGTTGTGTCCCTTTGCCGCTTCCTAAAATGTCAGAGCACACAGGCCGATGGCCTGTCGCCCCATAAGACCTCCTCTAGCCCTCATCTCACTCATGTGGCATTAAACCTTTCATTCTGTAAATCTTGCAGACGACCTTTCAGAATTCCCATCTCATCCACCCTAAAATTCCCTCCCCTTTTGTAACAATCCTCCAGCTGACCCTCCAAATACCTCTGTAACCCAAATTTTCCCCAATTCTCTTCCCTGCCCATTTTCGTATAATACTTCCTGATACACGACTTTGCCCACATTTCCCACTAACCCAGTAAGTCCCCTGCATTCTGACCTCTCTCCCATTGCCCCTGCCACCATTCAGCAAAGCTCTTTCCCGCACCAACTCCTTGAAGTAAGCTTACATTCAATTTCCAATAGCTATCATACCTTTTAATCATACCGTCCCAGCTGACATCCACCAAAACACCCCTATGGTCAGAATACCCTAGGTCCATCGCTTCTACCCTACCAACCTGTATCGCCCTAGTTACATAAATTCTATCTAAGCGTGCCTAGTAGGGGCCTAGTAGGGGCTCTGGTGGCCTGGTGGCTAAAGCTCTCACTTCACATGGCGAGGGCCTGGGTTCGATTCCCAGCCAGGGCAGAAACATTGGGCGTGTTTCTTTACACCTGTTGTCTATGTTCCCCATCAGTAAAATGGGTACCTGGGTGTTAGTCGACTGGTGTGAGTTGCATCCTAGGACACTGACCTAATCTGCCTGAAATGCTCAGCATAACAAGGGACTTTCTATATAGTAGTATGTCACTGATGTCAGCTAGGCCTGTATACCATGTACATGTACTTGTAGTAAATAAAGATATTATTATTATTATTATATCCCCACCTCACAAACATGTGATCCACGCTCCATCCTCCTCCCCTAACTACATCCATTACCTCGGCCGCTCCTAATACCTCCCTCAACACCCCCAGGACACACTCCGCTCCCCTGGGCTCTACATCCTTGCCCCGTATTACACAGTTCCAGTCTCCTCCTATAACTGTTACCTCAGGCAGGCCTCTCAAATGATACATCAGTACATCCCTCACGAAACTTTCTTTAGTACGCCTGCACGGATCCGCGGCATATACACACTTATAAAACACACGTGCACATCTCCCCACACCCCGTCCACCCTCACCACCCTACCCTTCTCACCAGCTTGCCACGCTAATAACCAAGGGCTGGCCTCACGCATTGCCACAGTAGCCCCTCCCTCTAACTTCCCTGAACCTCCTGCATACACTCGGTACCCATTCAAACACAAATCCCTTGCACACCTAAAATTATGTTCCTATACAAAACAAATATCTACCTGAAAACGTCGCATAGTCACCTCTAGCCATCGTCGTTTCACCTCGGCCCGAAGGCCGTTAACATTTATGGTAAGACTTTTGAAGACAACATAGGGGGTTTTCCTCGAAACCTCTGGATTTTTGGCGCTCCTCCTCCCTTCTCTTTTGCCCCCTGACCACGTTTAGGCCCTTCTCTCCCCTGGACCCCTCCCAGTTTCCTGCGGGCCACATCTACCCATGCCATTGTACAAACTCTCTGTGCCGGCGTAAGCACGTCCTCATCGGACATGCCCACAGGCCTTTTACGGGAATCACCACTAGCTTCCATTGCCACAGCTTCCGGCTGCTCATCCTGCCTGTCAACGACAGCTACCACATCTTGCACCATCAAATGAGAGGCCCCCATCATGCGACGGAAGCTCTTTCTTCCCAGAGATGTCCACAGGCACCTCTTGCCCATCTCCAGGCCCTAACGGTGACACATCCACAGGTGTGTCAAGGAAATCCCTAAGGGCATCTTGTAAAACAGGGGGCAAAGTCCCTCCCAAATACCCCACTTCCACAGGTGCAGCCCCCCCATCTAGCGGTTCTGCATCCGAACCCTCAGGTATAGTCTCACAGGTAACACCCTGCTCATCTACCTCATCACTCCATCTCGTACTTTTTTCCACAGAATTGGGTACAGGCACCACACTCTCCATGTTGTCAACCACCGCCTCCTCCATGCGGTCATCCTGATGGCGATCTGTCATCCTCCCACAAGTAGCTGCAACATGATCATATGCTCCGCAGATTCTGCAGATCCTTTGCTGGCTGGCATATGTAACGTAAACTTGAGTCCTAAAATCATTGAGGACAACATACGAAGGAATGGGCTTACGTAGTGTCATCTTGAGGGAATACGACCCTTCCTGTAGGCCTGCATAAATGCCATCAATCCACTTGCCCATCACAGCCACACCAAATTGCCGGAATGCCTCACAAATGTCCTCATCAATAACTTCAAAT